>QANT01007125.1:0-31847 GCA_003254885.1 Purshia tridentata | reverse complement strand
TAGTCTATCCCGAAATTTTACCATATCACCACAAAATTCTTTCTTAAAATTTTACCGAAATTTCGCCGAAATTTCCGAAATTTTATCGAAAAATGGCTGAAATGATGATTTCGTTTCGGAACCCTCCAAAAACGATAATTTCGTCGAAATTTCACCGAAATTACCGAAATTACACTCCTTGATTTTAATTTAAATTATAAAATAATTAACCCAATAATAAATAAAGTTTAAAATAAAAGTAGTTATGATTATGAACAATATATATCTTCGTACATTATTTTGATGTATTGGGGCAAAGATGGTAAATTCACAAAATTCAAAGGGCGTAATTTCCTAACAACATACAAAAACAAACTTTTCTCCGACGTGTCAATATATGGCGATGATAGCATAAAGTCCAAATATACTCTTCTCCACACCCTAACATTTTGACTTAAAATCCTTCACACAGAAGAAAAAAAAAAAAAGGTAATGAAAAAGAAAAAATATCTTTATCAAACGGCATTTGTGTGGCATTGGCTAAGCTCGATATCTCTCTGACTCTCTGACTCTCTCTCCAAATTATCTGTTGGCGAAGTTCTTAGTTTCAGTCCGTCGCTTATTTGTCCGAAACCGAACGTTTCGCGGACACCGCGTAACGCTCTCTCCAATTCCAAAGAATCTCTCCGATTCTCAGTTGAACAACCTCTCTATCTTATGAAACGCACGCGCTCTTGATTCTTGGTTGCCTATAATAAGCTTTGGTATCTACTTTCTTCTCTCTGCGTTGCGTTCCTGCGTCTTTGTCGTTTAATGCTCAGTTCGATTCAATGAGATTGCTCTCTTTCATTACAAATGGCTTCCGCTTCTTCCATGTCAGGTATGTATCATTGCTCGCTTCCTTTGCTTGCTCACAGAATGTACGACACTGAATGAATTTTGGATTTTCCTTATATTAGAGCACTTGGTTTAGCCAAACCCTAGTGAACTTAGCCTAGTACTGCTAGGTGGGAACGCGGACAATATGAAACGTGAAATTCTTAAATTCTTTTTCTACTGTCTTCTGAGCATCCAAACAGAGCATTAGTTCATTTAATTTCACTATTTCCTTGGAGTTGATTTTGGAATATTGGAATTCGTGAATTGTTGTAGTTTCTTTAGAATGCGTGAACGTATGTAAGCTACTGAGAGGGGACGGGAGTGGGAGATATGACTGTAACGTGCTCTCGTGTGCGTGGAAAGCTCCGAGAGTCTTAACGGGGTTTCTTGCTAGCACAGCTCATGCTCCTCAGTGTTCTTGGTTGTCGTATGCACGGAATGGAAGAAGAAACCGGATGAATTATGTAAGTTCTTTTTGTAATTTGGATTAACTATCTGCCACTGGTTGAAACCCAGATCATGAATTTGATAGCTTTTTTGCTCATCTTTAATTTTGGGTGCAAGTTTTTCTATTTACAGCCTGGTATGCTTGCTT
The DNA here is from genome assembly GCA_003254885.1 of Purshia tridentata. Classification (NCBI taxonomy): domain Eukaryota; kingdom Viridiplantae; phylum Streptophyta; class Magnoliopsida; order Rosales; family Rosaceae; genus Purshia; species Purshia tridentata. Next base: position 30,394 of record QANT01007125.1, on the reverse strand, counting down.
AATCCATATGCAGCATTCTAGTAGATCATATCTCTAAGTGGATAAATTGGTGCAGCATATCAATTTAGCAATCAAATAAGCATAGCATCGCCAAGCGGATAAATTACCCTTCTAATATCTATGTAGTTTGGGAAATAGCGGGTGAAAAGCTGTGGTCTAGGAACAGGATTGTTACTTGGTGTGGGTGCTTGTTAGTATTCTTTTCAAGAATCTTACTCGTGCAATTCTCTATAAGCTTTTGAAGTCGCCTACTATTGTACTCTGCGCAGAGATGTGAATCCTCTAATGTAGGAGGTTGGTATTCTGCTGAGGCTTCAGACTTCGTAGTTCTTGGAAAACTCTTTACATCAGGTTTACTTCATGCACCTTGTAAGAGATGGCAGCTGCGCTGTTCTTCATCTTTGTCTTCAGATGCCTTTGATGAGGTTTCTCCTGAAAGATTGTGGGAGGTATGCTTTGATTATTGCCTAACTAGGCATCAATTGAAACTATAGTTATTTTCAGAGGTATTTTCTTTTGCATGGTTTGAGTTATGTTGTCTATAATCTAATTATCTCAGGATCTTAAGCCGACTATCTCATACCTCTCACCTCAAGAACTTGAACTTGTCCATAATGCTCTTAAGGTCAGCTATATGCCTAACGCACAATTTTAGTGTGGTTGTCTTGAATATTCATTGAATTGGACTGGTGATTATACTTAACAATAGTTTTTGGTTGTATAGCTGGCTTTTGAGGCCCATGATGGTCAAAAGAGACGCAGTGGAGAGCCCTTCATCATTCATCCAGTTGAAGTTGCACGTATTTTAGGGGAACTTGTGAGTTGTGCAAAGTTAAGAATAAGCCCTTTCAGTATTTTTAATTGCATTCTACAACCAAATCTGACTGCATCTGTTGTTCCAGGAATTGGATTGGGAGTCTATTGCTTCTGGATTACTGCACGATACAGTTGAGGATACCAATGTTGTTACTTTTGAAAGGATAGAGGAGGAGTTTGGCGCTACTGTGCGCCATATTGTAGAAGGAGAAACTAAGGTGCCTTTATATATCTATTGATTTAGAATCTTATATTTTTCATGTTTTTTCAATAGTTTTTGTAATTTGGGCACACAGCAGTTGAAAGTTCTTCCCATTTGTCTTTAGGTGTCAAAGCTGGGAAAATTAAAATGCAAGAGTGAACATGATTCTGTACAAGATGTGAAAGCAGATGACTTACGGCAGATGCTTCTAGCTATGACAGAGGAGGTTGATCTATTTTATTAACATTTTTTGTAAGTGCTGTGTGTTATCAGCGAAATTCATTTGGAAACTAAAATAGGGGTTGTTCCAGGTCCGAGTTATCATTGTCAAATTAGCTGACAGACTACACAACATGCGTACTCTTTCACACATGCCCCCACATAAGCAGGTGATGTGTTGGCTGTTTAAAGTTCATTGGTTATTTACAAATTAGCTGATATTATTTTGATGTTTTGTTGCGTTCAGTCCAGTATTGCAAGGGAGACATTGCAAGTCTTTGCTCCTCTAGCAAAGTTGCTTGGGATGTACCAAATCAAGGTATACCAAATCATATTTTACTTTCTTATCTTGTGATGATGCTCCTCTTATTCCATATCCTAGTAATGTATTGATTCTGTTTTACAGTTGGAACTTGAAAACCTTTCCTTCATGTACACAAACCCTGAAGATTATGCTAAGATCAAGAGAAGAGTTGCAGACCTTTACAAAGAACATGAGAAAGAACTTGTGGAGGTAATGCATTCATTCTCTTAGCACGAAGGTCTACAACTGTACATAGTGGCTTAGGAAGATTACTTTTTGATTGCATGGTTTATGCGATTGAGATTCTCAATTTAAACTTTCTAGGCTTCTTGGCATTGTGTTATCAGTGATGTTTGCTCATCAAGCCTTAGTTCTTTGTGCTAGGCAAACAAAATTTTGGTGAAGAAGATTGAGGATGATCAGTTCTTAGAACTGATGACTGTGAAAACTGAAGTTCGTGCTGTATGTAAGGAACCATACAGGTTAGTTCGTAAATTCTACTACCATTTTCTCACTCACATATGGCCTGATTGGTATGTCCTAACTCAGTTTAAGCATTATTATGACTTCATTGTATGCTTAAAGTACTGCATTGTTATCTGGAATGTAAAATGCAAGGATATTATTCAAAGATTTTTTTTGGGATTTTAAAATGACGTGGAACATGACCTCTCACTCTTGTGATCCTTGTAATGAGATGTTGTTACTTTCATGCTTACTGTGTCATTCTTTAGGAGATCATATTATCTGCTTCATATTTCATTAGTTACTTTTTCTCATGGTTTATTTTAACTGTTGTTATCAGGACTATTTTTCAGGCTAACATGGAGAGTTCTTGATCTTTACTTGCAGTATCTATAAAGCTGTGCTCAAATCTAAAGGTTCAATTAATGAGGTTAATCAAATTGCACAGGTTTGTTCTGATATTTACCTTGAACTAACGTGAAACTTTTGATGAGGACACTTCATGATGATTCATATTTCTTCATTGACTTATAGCTTCTGTTTGTTATTACCAGCTTCGTATTATTATCAAGCCAAAGCCATGCCTTGGAGATGGGCCTCTGTGCACCCCACAGCAGGTATTTTCTTGTTCATGCCAAGAGATAGGGAACTCTTTACTGCACTCTGTACTTGATATGTCATCAAAATTTCTTCATATTGTTGTTTTCTCTACAGATTTGCTACCATGTGCTTGGGTTGGTTCATGGAATCTGGACCCCTATTCCTCGAACTGTGCGTATATGTCCTCCATTACTCTTGGAAGATCCAATTTAAGCAATAGCAGAAGTTATTGGTGAATTCACAATTATCTTTTCTGACAGATGAAAGACTATATTGCCACCCCAAAACCTAATGGTTATCAGAGTCTCCAGACAACTGTAATTCCTTTCCTGTATGAGAGCATGTTGCGGCTAGAAGTGCAGGTATTATCAGACATTATTTTTTGAGCATGTTCCTATTTTCCCAAGTACCAAGTCAAATTTTATCTTGTCTTTTGGGTAAGTTCAGTTACTTGCTAGGTGTTCATTTACATAAGTGGCTTTATCTGTTTGGGCAGATAAGAACAGAAGAGATGGATCTGATAGCTCAGAGAGGCATTGCTTCTCATTACAGTGGGAGAGTATTTGTTACTGGTTTAGTTGGCCGTACTATCCCTAGTGGTAGAAGTTCAAGAGGGAAGACTGTATGCCTTAACAATGCAAACATTGCACTCAGGGTATTGTACCTATATTCATTACTAATTTATGATTTGTCACTAGTAATTTTTGTTGGGAGGTCTTGGTAGATCCTTTAATGTCCCATGACTTTGATACTAAGTTCATGGAGTCTCTTGTTTTCTGCAGATTGGCTGGCTCAATGCAATTAGAGAATGGCAAGAGGAGTTTGTTGGCAACATGAGCTCTAGAGAATTTGTAGAAACTATCACTAGAGATCTATTAGGTAGTCGTGTGTTTGTGTTTACTCCAAGGGGGGAGGTAAGTATTTTGATTGTGTCATGGATGGGATGGCTATTGTATTTAATAGGATAAGAAAAACATAAATCTTCACATATAAGACAATTTTGCTTTAATTTATTAATAGATATCTTATACAATATGTACAGATAAAAAATCTTCCTAAAGGAGCAACTGTTATTGACTATGCTTATATGATTCACACTGAAATTGGCAACAAAATGGTAGCAGCAAAGGTAAACTGCTTACATTTGGCTGATATGTTCTTGCTCAATTTTAAATATTTAGTCACTCTAAGGAATAAAACAGGGATCACTTCATTTCGATGCAGGTCAATGGTAATCTTGTTTCTCCTATGCATGTACTTGCAAATGCAGAAGTGGTGGAGATCATTACTTATAATGTCAGTATTTTTGACCATTATCCTTGCTCTGTCTTTCCTTAAATGTGTGGTACAACATGTACAATATTCCATGCAAAGGATCTAATGAGCTCATAATTTTTATTTTTTCCCTTAGTCACTTACCGGAAAATCAGCTTTTCAGAGGCATAAGCAGTGGTTGCAACATGCAAAAACACGTAGTGCCAGACACAAAATTATGAAAGTAGGCTTTATTGGTTGGATTCTGATTCAATTTATTTTTCCTGTTACTAGCTGCCTTGCTCTGATAACAAGCATTTCTTCCTTGTATTTAGTTCTTAAGGGAACAAGCTGCCTTGTCTGCTGCTGAAATAACAGCAGATAAAGTGATTGACTTCATTGCTGATTCCGAAGAAGAGAGTGAATCAGAAGAGCTCCTTAGTACCTCCAAAGGATACAAACCTATTTGGGAGAAAATGCTGGTGAATGTTGTAGAAATGTCATTGCCAGAAAGAAGTTCTTTAGATCCCTTTCAAATTACAAACGGAAGTGCTTGGATTCCCAAGGTGAATGGGAAACATAACAAACATGTTCAGCATGTAAGTTTGAAGGCTGAAAGGGAGCAGTTGTCCCAAGGAAATGGTGTTGGCAGAATGTTACAAGCTAATATTCCAATGTACAAGGAAGCCTTGCCCAGTTTAGAAAGTTGGCAACTCAGCAAGGTTGCCTCTTGGCATAATATTGAAGGGCACTCCATCCTATGGTTTTGCGTGGTTTGCATAAATCGTAAAGGTTAGCTTTCCCTTTTTTTCTGTCTCGAGGTTTAAATCATAATTGGCATATCGCTGCTAAGTGCTAGCTGAGATCCAACTTTTGCAAGTCAGCAGGCATGACTGAATTGCTTTTTCAAGAGGATTTGCAAGAACACTAAAAAGTTCTTTTGATAGATTTATTCCTAGAATACCCTGGACTAATTTTATTCCTCTGTACGCTATAATCTGATTTAGCTTCTTGATGAGTCCACCAAGTAGCTAGTGGTCTGAATTTCTCATCATTATGGAGATGTAGGTGTCTTCTGCCATCCCACTCAACCTGTTTAAACTAAAAAATTATAATTTCAGGTATGATGGCTGAGGTCACAACAGCAATGGCAGCTGCAGGCATTACTATTTGTTCTTGTGTGGTGAGTGGTTGGAGCTGGTAATTATATGTTTTATATATTAATGCCTACTCTTTACTTCTGTAACTCCTTTACCATCAATGACCAGGCTGAGATCGACGGTGAAAGGGGAATGGCTGTCATGTTATTTCATGTTGAAGGAAATGTGGAAAGTTTGGTAGTGTTTCAGACATCCATCTCTGAACCCCCCGTATTTTTTCAATTGTTGAATTTTCAGTCCTGACATGAGATTTTTTCTCCGTAGGTTATTGTTTGCTCAAGCATCGATATAATTCTAGGTGTTTTGGGATGGTCTACGGGTTGCAGCTGGCCTAGCTCAATGGATAGCCCCAGATTTCTTGAATGCTAATCATCGAGCCAGTGAAGCCATATCCACCCAGCCGGCGCAGGCCTGGGTACAAAGTTTTGCCTCAAGAAAACTGAAATTCCACCATGTTTAATAAAAGATTTTGCGTAATATGAGCTCCTTAGTTTTCATCCATTTGTTGGACACTCTCCGCAAAATAAGCTGGCAGCATACGAATGAGCAAAGTCTGAATTCAGGGCCTTGTATATATAGGAGTAGTAGTTAACACTTTAGGGTTAGTATATACACTTTTGTAAAGAAAGTTGTGGGAGGACAGTGAAAAAGTTATACACAAAGGGTTGTACGAATCTTGCTGTACAAAATTCTTTTTCTGTGGTCTTAGTTCTTTAATTCACGTGTCACATATTTTTGAAGCGGAAATGGCGCATAGTATTGGTTCGCCTAATTCTGCAGTGAGATTGAAATGCAAATTAAAAATATTATGTGCCTCCAAAATTTAAAATTAATATATACAAATATTTATATATTAATTATCAGTTGAAGTAAACTTGGATGATTTAGTAACCCTGATTGACTGGTTTAGGTTCTGATGTGAAATAGAAAGGCCCTACGGTATATAATTTTATGTTCTTGTCACAGAGGAGGCGATATGAAGCAAGTAGAGCGCCACTAATTCCGTTGTTTACGTTTGTGGGAACGTTACAATACTCCAGTGGTGAGAGTTCAAGGAAAGCTTTGCATTGAGTGAGCTTCTTATTAATTTCAATCTCAGAAGGAGATAATGTGGCAAAGAAATAACCCTTCGCATCAGTTGCATCACTCAAGATGGTGACTGGTTCGGCTTCGAATCCATGTTCATCCACAGCCTCACATGTTATCCTGGCCACCGATCCTGATTAATTGTAATTTGAATCAGAAATTAAAATTTAAGAAAAGTTTCCATATGGGATTAAGAAATATTTGCATACCTTCAAGTGGGATGGGTTTAGGGCCCGATTTGCAATAGACAAGCCCTTGAATGCCCATGATGGTTGATAGTAGGTTCTGTTCTTCTAGTTTGGGCTTCTCATTGTCAGGTTTTGGAACGTACCCACCAGCACTAGCAGAAGCCGTAACCACCAGCACTGCCAAGACTAGCAAAGAGGTTGCAGAGAAGAAATGGTTAAAAGCCATAATTGTAATCAGAATGATAAATGGGTGATGAACTATATAGGATCACCATGGCCTGTTTATAAGGAAAAGCTCTTCTTTATTATGGAATAAAATATGTGTAGGGAAGAGCTAACTTGGTTGCACGATACATAACTGGGAGATAGAGATATGGTTGGAATCAAATAATTGAATGTATGATCAGCTGAGAGGGTTCAAATTATCTGCAATAAGACTGCAAAACTGTAAAGGCTTAACAATTAACATCAAGCATGAGTTTAATTTTCCATGTCGTTTTAATACAATGTATCTCCTTGACTGTTTGGTTTTGTTTGGATGAAGTTTCAAATTATTAATTAAATTATGGAAAAATTAAAAAAATTCAGGCCGACCAATCAGTTGACCTTGTCTGGATGCAACCACGAACCTCCCATCCACTAAAGCAACATTGCACGATATATATATGAGGAATGCTATCCACCTTCTCTTTTTACCTTTTCTTTTATTATTCATATTTCAAAATGTATTTTTACGATTCGAACAGTTCATATTTTAAATAATTATTTAAAGATCATCTCTGCAAAAAATTAACTAAATTAGAAATTATTTGATCATATAATTGTTATAAATAAACTAACGGTGAATTAAATTATTACTAAAACCGTCTGTTTATTTTATCATAGTTACATAATAAAACGATTTTCGATTTGATTAATTTTTTGTAGAGATGATCTTCATTGTTAGATCTAACAAATGAACGGTTTCGCTCATCAATTTACGATGTGAAATTAGAATAATACAAGAGAAGGTGGATAGCATTCCTCTATATATAATAGTTAAATTTGTGAATTTTAAAAATAATTTTATTTAAAAATAAGTACTAATAATATTATTTATTAATAAAGAACAAAAAGATTAAAAAAAAAATTACACCTTAGTAACCCACTTCCACACCATCATTATTTTAAGACAAATAAATTATTAAAAATTTTAATTAAATGTTTTAAAAAAGTCAATTGACATGCACAATGTGCATGGCAAGAGATTACGAAATTGTAAATAGGTAATTAAAATAGAGCTTTTTTTTTGGGAGCTATTAATTGAAGTAATAGTGGTCGGTAAATAAGAAATGGTTAGACACTAACTTGGACATCTCAGATTTGATCTATTTTGTCATATGAGCCTTTGATACTGCATCGTTGACTATATGGAAGGTGGTAGTAATCAATACAATTCCATGTACAAAAATGATGACCTTATTTTCAATGACTAATGTATAGAATCATCAAACAACAATCGCTGTGATACAGTTACTAATTCACCATGCACCTTGAACTTTTTGACTCTTTCTTTATTTTCTATCAGTTGCACTTTGACATATAAGTCCTATTTGAACTCCAAGATAATAAGGTTGAAATCATCACCATCGGATAATATGATGTTTTCTCATTAGTAAAGAGATTTATGAATGCTTTACTGGTAACTGTGTGAGTGAGGAATCTACATTTTGAGACCCATATATATGTGATTTAACATAGCATTAGAATGCTTGATTAATGATTATATATAATTAATGTTCCCTTTATAGTTTATAAAACAGGAAACGGGTCATGAGATTAGCCATTGCTCTCCTTAACTACTTGTAGTGAGATTGACTACCACAGTTCAACTTTATGAGATCGATCCAGCTGCTACAGCTAGTATCAGATTAATTGATTAAACGTGGGCTGAGATTTCTGGGCCAACCCAAACTCTCCCTAAGCCCAATACGTAATCTAATTTTACAAAAAATATTGAAATTCAATGATGGTAAAGCCAATTTGAGCTAGACCATCTCAAAGAGGTGCACATTAGGACATTACAAAATTGACAAGTCAATATATATGCAGCTACCATCGTCAACTACTTTTTCTGCTGACCAATTCAAAGTCTCATTCCCAACACCAGCTCCTTGACCACTTGGATATACGATGTGCTTAGCGGTTTCTCAACAACTAGTATTGCTAACACTCACTTATATTTTCTATTAATTATTTACCAACTTGGTTTAGCACCTTAAAGGTTCGATTCGATCTAATCTATTACGTTATTAAACTAATTAGTAGCACAAGTTAAGCAAAGGATTTATTGATTAAAAAAATTGAAATTCGCAGTAAAAGTGAATGGATACGACAGTAAATGTGGAGGATCCTATCTTAATTAGGATGAGCTTTGGCGGCCATATAATCATCTAAAATCCAATATATTAATTAATGCCCAATTGCTCTTTTATTATTCTACTTGCAATTTATTCCTCAAGTATGATGTGCGTTTCTGCCTTTTTCACATTTTAGTGGCTAATTCGACGTCATAGCCAACGCTAGTTCAACTTAGGATGGTTGGTTAAATTTGAGCACATGACTTTTTGCAGCAGTCACGTTGATCATCACAACCTCATAGTCACAGGGTGTACGCGTTACAAATATTGACCATGCAAGCATTGGCATGCAAATTAAGGACCACCTTGCAGTGCACGCAAGACCCCATAAGATTTAATTAATGGTAATTGGTAAGAATGCTATAAGAGGCAGGAAATCCAAGGAAGGTTCCACACATATAACATACCATAAAAACAGTGTCAATTGTCCTGGTACAAAAACCCCCTCCTCCCTCTTCATTTCTTACCCATCCTAAAACCCTTTCTGAGTTTTTTTTATCTCTCTTCCCCATCTTATTTCTCATTTCTTTCAACAGAATCTCGAATGTGTGGCGGTGCTATAATCGCTGACTTCATCCCTTGCAACCGAGGCCGCCGTGTCACCGCCTCTGACATATGGCCCAATTCACCCTTCGCTAAGCTCAACCGCAATGATTTCTTCGACTCCAATCTCAGCCTACCAAGTCATAATGACTCACCCCCAAGAAAAAGATCCCAACCCACTTCAGGTACGCTCTTCTTTTTCTGTATCTTTATTTTGCTGTGAGCTAAAAGCCTAAAAGATGAAAATTCTATTTGGGTTCTGAGCGTGCAATTTTTACAAACAGTTGATGTGCAAGAAGAGAAACCCGCCAAGAGGCAGAGGAAGAACCTGTACAGAGGCATCAGGCAGCGTCCATGGGGCAAATGGGCCTCCGAGATTCGTGATCCAAGAAAAGGGGTTCGAGTTTGGCTTGGTACCTTCAACACCCCTGAAGAGGCAGCCAGAGCTTACGACAGGGAGGCTCGCAAAATCCGCGGCAAGAAAGCCAAGGTCAATTTCCCTAACGAAGACGACAACGACGACTGCCCCACCCAAACCCATCTGGGAAACCCCAATCCCCCTCTGTTTCAGCCCAACAGCCGTGCCCCAAAAAGCTTTGATTTTGGATTTAGTTCTTATATAAACCAGACTGAAACATTTCCCTCCAATGGGTTCAACTCCATGGGGGTTGTGAATGCTGACATTATTTCTGGGAAAGAAAACTGTGGGTCTGGTTCAGAGGGCGCTTACTCTTCGACTGGGTTGGGTTGCAATCAGAATGGGGGGGAGGAAACGAAAGAAGGGAAATTGAGTGCAGCAGCTATTGAAGAGGCTGAAATGCAAAAGCTTTCTGAGGAGCTAATGGCGTACGAGAACTACATGAAGTTCTATCAGATTCCATATCTGGATGGGCAGTCCACAGTGACACCCCCGAATCCTCCAGTTCAGGTTGGCGTGGTTGGTGACCTCTGGAGGTTCGATGACGAGGTCGTTTCTGCTTCTGGGACCTCACGGGCTCTGTAATGGTGTTGTTGGTCAGTTTTTGGGTGGTTGTAAATTGGGTCTTGGGGTGGAATTGATGATTTTCATCATTGGTTTCTTGCTCATTAGGCGTTTAATTTTTGGTTAGAGTAATGTAAACAACTTTTTTCAAAAGGCTGCTTTATTTTATCTTATGTTTTGTTTGTTATGACCCAAAACCAAAGACAAGTGTGTTTACATTTTTCAATTTACTAATTTCCTATCATCTTCTCTCATTATGTTTAAATGATATAGACTTATATGTGGGCTTTAAAATATGATTGCCAACCATTCTTCGTCTTTCTCCTTACCAAGTGAAGGAGGAGGAACACCAAAATGACATCGGTAGTGCGCATTTTATCCCAATGGAAATTTAAGATTAAAGAAAGTTTATGTAAATCCCAATTCCCAACCGTCTGAAAAAGCTATTTTGATTAGTTGGAGTGAATTATGAATTTTTTATTTTTATTTACTAGATTTTCGTCATTATGTAATCTGCATGTATATTGGAATTGGCAAATCCCACACGTACAGTGCAAGTGGTTGTTGGGAGTTTGTGAATTAGGGCCAGTTTGGGGTTGAGGTGCCTTGGAAATTTCACCACACAGCAATCCCAAACTGGCCCTTAATCTCATTCCCAGCGGCGCTGCTGGTTTTCTTTCCAGTTTCGTTCTTTCCTAAGATGATGGGCCCGCCCATCGTGGGGCTGTGGGCGCCTACGGAATACGCATTCCGCCTTTACAAACTTGTACGTTTTTTAAATTTGGCCCATACATATCGTGCATTTCTTGTACTACCAATACCATTAGAGACCATGGTAACAGTGTAGCGCGCAACACGTGAGATTGTTTCCAAAAATTAAAATAAAAACAAAAAGGACAACAAAAATGATTGAATTTGATATATAAGTATATAACCAAGTCAAGCAAGCAATAGAGGTATATTCCGACCCAAAAAAAAAAAAAAAGCAATAGAGGTATTAAAATGTGGAGAAGAACATCATGTCACAGGGATGCAGGTTAGCCATTTGACTTGGTGTCACCAAGCACTCAATAGCGTTATCGAGTGCCAGCAATTTAACAATGTCATTTTTTCTTCTCTTGAGTGTTCTTCATTAATTTATCGACTTTATGTTAAATTTTAACTATAAAATTTTAAGCGAACTTTACCCCCTCAAGTGTAGTACCGTAAAAAACCAACAAATTTTACATCCTAGTATTTTCCAATACTGATAATAATATATATTTTAAAGAAGCTTCCTCTTCTGACAAATGTAGTTAAACATATTTCGAGTAGTGCATGCTTCTCTTCTGACAAATGTAGTTAAACATATTTCAGTTACTACCAATCCAATGAGATGGTCCAAAATATATCAATAATCGATAGGGCTATTGAGGAATCTGCAATTCACACATTTGTAAAGTTAAACAAATGAGAAATTAAGGAAGAATGCAGAATTAATGCATCTCCAGCTTGCTATTTGTATACACTAAACATGATGGACAACTTAAGAAGGACCACCTTCAAGAGGCTTATCAAGTTCCTCATCAACCACATTTACTTTCTACAGAATGAAGGTTTCTATTAGGATATCGCAGCAGCAAAAGTTACGGTCCAACTTATATGAAGAGAACAATCCAACACTGCATCAATAAAGCTGATTTTTCGATCAACAAGGATCAATATGTGACCATCAGAGAGCTTGTTGGAAACAAAACAAAAACTGAAATAACCCTATATTGAACATCATATGGTAAAACTATACGGGAGGCTTTTCTTAATAACTTTCTGAATACAATGCCAAAACACATGAAGGTGGAAATTGGAAGGAGCATGTAAGTCATGATTAATAACATCCTTGGACATATATAATTTATAATTGGGCTTTAGACTTTCGTCTCTCACGTCAAGAAAAAATTAAAGGTATTCCAGAGCAAGAACATACATAAATGAAGAGAGAGCATTTCAGAACATGATCATCTGCATCATCCTAGAACTGTCCGAGACTGATTGGGAAATCTAAGCTGCAACTTTACATGATAAGTGGCATCCACACCCAACGATTGCTGATCAGTCTGAGAAAACACAGCAAGTCCTCGAGCAAAAGCAAAAGATCCCGTTCCTCCCATCACAGTAAGTTGCTCTGTGTCTTTACGCGAAACATGCTTGGCCTCAACACCAAGGCTACCCGAATACTCAGGCATGTGAAAGGTGAGATAGATTATATTGAATGCCGAGTGTGCAAATTGGTCCATGGGTATAACGAAACCTTGGGCTTTTCCAACAACCCGAGAAGTGTTCTCAGGCCCCTCCGTGAGCATGCGGTGGAAGATGAACGCTCCCGCGTCTGATTGTGCCACGGATTGTGCATTGGAGCTTGCAATATGTGGTTGCTGGATATACAGGGAAAGGGCCAGCCAAGGTGGTGATGGGTTTCTTTTGGGTAGTGGTGAAAGCAAAGCCAAGAGAATTACTGCCAGTGTCGCCAACAAGACCGCAGTGCAGAATATGATCCTAGGCAGCATCATTCATTCATGCATTGAAATTAATTTGAAGTGGTAACCTGGATATTATGTCTCTTAAGAGACCATTTAATACATAGTTTCCATTGTTGTTTTGGCCAACTAATCCACTTTGGGAGCTCCTCAACCAAACCAATATATATCAAACATGTTTTTGTGCTACGTACTTTCACATTATCAATTTAAAATAATAAAAGCCAATACCAACCTGTCCCAATATCAATTTAAAATAATATGACATCAATTGTAGTCTTACAAGTTACTGAATTCATGCAATTATCAAAATATAGCATTTCCTTTAGAGGGCTCAATCAATCAACTATATTAGTTTAGTTCCTCTTTGAGAGGGTTACAGGATCGCTTTCTAGAGACTCCAACCTTGAGATGGTTTCATAATTGATTCTAACCTGAAAAACTTCTGAAAACTCATTGATCAAAGATTTACAAGTAATATCAAGTAGCTGGCCATCATCAGGATCAGGTAGATGCGCTTTTCCGGCATCGGCGGATGACTGAAACTCCCCCAGCAACCCCCTAATGCTCCCGACCCGATAGTCTCGTAACCCACAAGGTACTATCCATTGAAAAGGGGTTAAATCTGTGGTGACATTCACTGCTAATCCGTGATATGTTATCCACTGAAACACTCGTATTCCGATGGCTGCAAATTTTTGGTTTCCTGAAGAGAAGTTAAATCCAAGCATCAAACAAACAATGCAATTTAACAAAACTAAACACCAGTTAATGGAAGCAGAAGCATCGTGTCTTTCATAATTCATACCATGCCAAACACCAGTTAAGCCCTCAAGCCGAGATGCCTTGATAGAAAATGTGTTTGAAAGAGCACGAATGATCACCTCCTCAAGTGACCTGAGGTACCAATGAAGATCCATCTTGTGATTTCGGAGATTCATAATGGGGTATATAACAATCTACAGTGAACCAATATGCATAAATCAAATGTTAGGTACAAAATGCATATATCTAATAGCAACCAACCCTCTATAAATTAAAAATTATTCACCTGACCAGGACCATGATATGTAACCTCACCGCCGCGTTCGGTTCGATAAACGTCGAAAGGCGCGTTCTTGAGGTCAAAATTGAGGAAGTGTTCTGAACTAGCAGTGCCCAATGTGTACACAGGACGGTGCTGAAGAACAAACAGCGAGTCTGGGCAACCCTCATTCCTCTCAATCAGAGCTTTTTTCTCCTTTACTATGCTCTTTTGCCAAGACCACGCCTGAGAGTATGGAACATGCTCCTTGTACAAATTGAAGCACTCGCACCTGCACAATTCCGAGTTGACCCGGTGAGGTGAGTTCGATGGGAATTGGAACGGTAGGTGTATGTGAAAATGCGCGACTGGGAAAGCTCACGATGAGAGAGATTGGATTCGCCGGGAGAGAGACTTGCGCGGATGCTTATGAATTGGGTATGATGGGAGTGAGCCGACACAGTGAGTCGCCGCGAGAGTCATGTTTTATGATGTTTGTAATTGTTAGATAAACACAACGCAATCTGACGAACGAAGAAAATATAAAGGAACAAGGCTGAATGCTTATATTATATCAATCTTATTTTTGGCCAAGGAATGCTCTATCAGTCTAAAAGAATCGAGAAATTAAAAAAAGATTTGTATCGAAAGAAGAGGAGAGATAGGAAAGGGAAACTAGGCAGGCGGTCCATTTGTTCAATTAAAGCTTTCAGGCACGTAAGCTGTTTGATATTTGATATAAACGAAGAACAAGTTGTATTATACATAGAGATACAAGAATCCTCTGAATCATGAGAGAGGAAATTTTAACCGTGAACCAGGTACACCGAATCAAGCCGGGAGGAAAAAACAAGAAAAAACCACGTTGCCCAAGTTTGGTCTACATCGGCCACCAAACCAGATCGGAACAGACCGGTCCAATCCCAAATGAAACCCCAATCCTAATCCCCAAACCCCCACCCCAAAATAACTTAATGTATAAATTAATAAATAACAGAACTTCCGTAGTTTTAAACCGTAGAGAGAAGAGAGAGGGTGATGTTTGGGTGAGGAGAGAGAATGAAAGAAATTCCTGGATTTTGGGGGTCTTAAAATTCTTAACACGAAATGTCCTTCACAATCAATTGCTTGTAACTTTTAAACTGTAGTTTTGATTTACGAACCATTTGCATCTACACGCTCGTGAAATTGGAACCTTTCTGATGAGACCAAAATTACGATCAAAGACTCATCATTTCAAAAAGTCAATTTTGAAGTCAACTTAACAAACTAATTCAAAAGAGGCATGAGAATTGCTGTCCTAAAGCCATGGACGACTCCCTATGTGTAGCTTATGGCATTTTCAATGACATTTACACCAAATTTATGTCATGTCATGTGGCAAAAAAAAAAAAAATTATCAAAACTTAGAAATAAAACAAGATTCTTCACTCAACCACCATCCTCTCTTTGTATCCTTAAATATGTTACGTTAGCTTTGTCTATTGTCGCATGTAATANAAATTTATGTCATGTCATGTGGCAAAAAAAAAAAAAATTATCAAAACTTAGAAATAAAACAAGATTCTTCACTCAACCACCATCCTCTCATTGTATCCTTAAATATGTTACGTTAGCTTTGTCTATTGTCGCATGTAATATTTTTGGACAGCAATCTTGATAAATGTGCTATATTGTAATTTTTGTTAATGAACAAATGAATTTTTTTTTTTTTTGTCTGTGAACCAATTTGAAATATCACTTATAATTAATTGATGAGCGCTTCTTTTCTGCAGAAAAAAAAATGCAAAAAAAGTGTAGTCGATCAATCGACAGTGAATTTTCTTCTTCTTCGATCGATCAACATCCTAAAATCTTAAAGTTAACATGTAACCTCCACAAATCTGATTTTACACCTTAAGAGGGTATGAAGTAAATTGTCAAGAAATACTTTTTAAAATCAACAGAGGAAAATGTGAGCGCTCAGCTTTTATAAAAATTCTCGTATCTCTTTTCCACAAGAGAGAAAAATTTATTAATTGATATATTTGTACTTGAGTTTTTATTTTTATTTTTTATTTATTTATTTATTTTTATATAGCGTTGGACATTGAATGTGAATATGTCCTGCGAGTTAAAAGTTGAACCCCTATATTACGAGGGACTATAATCATTTAAACCCTAAACAAGTAAATAGACTCATAATTATAATCATTTAAACCAGCAAACCAGCTCATACGTACAGACAAACGAGGCTCAATATTTCCACAACCAAATCCAATAACTTTCTTCTTCAAAATAAGTGGAAACACAAAGTTTTATACATCTTCCAGTAGAAAATACACGTACGTGGACAGTGACATCATTAGCAGGTTATCATATTTTCTTCTTCGATCTCTTTTGGTTTTGTCTCCTCATGTTCAGATTTCTTGTCTACTTCTTGATTAACTGCAGCTGGTGATGCTTCAGAAGCTTTCTCTGGCTCATCTGCAGCTGTTACTATCTCCTCTTCCTTTTCAGCTGTTTTTGGCTTTTCTTCTTCAGCTGACTTTGCGGCAACTAATTCGGCTATCTTTTCTTCATCCTGTAATTACATTCAGTGTAAGGGGACATACAATTTATTGTTGTAGCAAAAAGGGGTTTACTCGTGAATATATAAATTAGAATAAAATACTTAGAGGTAACAAATAATTAAAGAATATTCGACAGAGAACTTTTAAGGTATATTTTGCATGCAGATTATGAACGGTAAGTACACCGATGACTATTTAGTCTAATAGATAACGTGTGTGTGTATATATATATGATCTTCTCTATGAGAGTGTATGTCCTCAATTCAAATTTGAAACACATGGATGACAAAAAGAAGAATATAGTTTTTTAAGCCAATGTACACAAAAGTCTTGAAATGTTTAGGGCATACGATTATTGTGGTTCATGTAGTTTGGTGGTTATTTCAATTTTGTCTTCGTTGATTCAATTTTATCAATCATGAAAGTCCTCGTAGTTTTGAAATTGTTTCAATTAAGTCCAAAATTAAAATTTCGTCAAGGCTTTTATTGGTAAAACATTTAGAACTCGTTTGGTTTAAGTTTTAAAGACTTGAAAATGAAAAAAATAATTTAACCCCCATGTTTGGTGAGTGCAAAGATGGGAAATGGTCTCCTTGCCTATGATTTATAAACAGATATATTCCCTATAATATTTGAAAATACCAATTTATAATACCTTTATTTATTTCATTCATTCATTATTTATTACTTTAAAAGCATTACCAAAATATGAATCTTACATTCCATCTCTCTGAAAAATGCCTTACCGGCCATAATGAATAAATAATAGAGAAGAGAAGAAATATAATATGATTATATGAATATATAGAATAATACCTCCTTGACTAGCAAGGCCCCAAGAGAAGGTTGCTTGTGAATTGGCTTGTTTCGTTCCTGCTCAATGTCATCAACGTCCACGTCCTCCTCCTTCCTGGGCTCGGGTGCTGGAACACGATCATCACCTTTGGTCTGTGGTTCACTAGCGCAATTGCCCATCTCCAAAACAAGTCTTCTTCCTTCTCTACTTTTTAGTGAGAGAGTTTGAAGAAGACCGTGAAGATCGATCGAGCTGTGAGATCGAAACAACATTGCCCAGTTGGGTTTTATAAGGTGGTCTCAATTAATAATGTATATACGGGTTGTCTAAAGCCAGACATTCTTCCTGTGGTGTAGATTACTTTTAGGAAGTTAACGGCTGTTGTCATTTTAATTCTATTTTTATATAATATAGAAATTAGCATCGAACACTACTTAGTACTTACCCCTTACCGGTCACAAGCTGTAAATTTCTTCAACTTTCTTCAAACGAATTCCTTTTCTTTAAATTATTATAATTCAGGAAAAATGAAAAACAGAAAGAACGAAAGTGATTGGCAAGTATGCAAGTCTATAAAGGAAATAATTTTTAATTTCATTTTGAATTAGGGGTTTATGTGGGTCATGGTTTACCAATGTCACACCTCTAATCCCGTGTCACAGGATGATATAAACTTTTATTTTGTGTCAATCTGGCCCATTGTGTCATTTTTGTTACATAATATATAAAAATTAAATAACTTAAATGTTAAGGTGGAATAACATTTTTAACCCTTAAAATAGATCGCGTACGGCGTACCATCTAAAATGACGTAAGGCAAAAAGTTTATATCCTCTAAAATGACGTACGGCATAATTTAATTAGATACAAAATCCTGATACTCAAATATAAATATCAGTACCATAGTAAAACTGATACCCAAAAGACACTATTCACACACTCAAAATGACATTTAGCTATCAAAATATGGCTTTGACATAGTAGAAGGCCTAATGGCACAAACAAAATTCATATTCTTAAATTATATTCAACCAAAAAATTTAAGTTCATTTGACATTTTTTTTCCTATAATAAAATATATAGCAAATTAAAAAAATGCAATAAAACATTTTAAAAATACACATTAGTCAATGAGGGACAACGTATGGCAAAAAAAGCTGAGCCTCTCTGCCCACCTTGTCCCATCTCAGGGCATGGAGCCATCGTCGAATATAGTGTAGTAGTTGAATGAAAAGAAACTTATAAGGGTCACCGCTCCCTGTCCTACATCTCACTCGAACGAACAAGGTAGAGGTAAAAGGGGCACATGTAGGTCTAACCTACTCCAAGCATATAGCTCTCGCAAGTCTCCCACCGCTTTCCCTTGTTCAACTAGTGTCGTCTTGTCTTCAAACCTTAGCATTAGGAGTGGATTGCTAATGCGAATCATTGGTGAGAAGAGCACGAATGGGATAAAGGAGTTCTTTTCCACTAAAGAGTAACTATGTAATTTGAGTTCCCAAAATGGTCAATTAAATATTATCACAAATTAAATTTTATTCAATGGCTCAATCCAGTATCGTGTTTACTTTCAATATTGATTTTGTTCATTTACCTTTTTGCCATTGCTTCCTTCCTCGATTTATAAGGGTAAATCCTCTTTCTTTCTTTTTTTATCTCATATTTTTCTATGGTATAAAATGAGTTTAGTGAAGGCAATATGTTAGAATTTAGTTTTGAGATTTTGAGCGCTCTGAGATAAATCATAACATAAATACTAACAAAACAGACATTTGTAATATTGAAAATTTTTATTGACTAGTATTTTTGATCGGTGGCAAAGCACATAATTTTTTGTAATAATTATGTCCTTTTTTGTAAAATTTGTAATTTGATTTATTATATTTTAGTTAATGTTCATTATAATAATATTTTGAAATAGCTTAACTTTTTTTTTTTGGGTCAAAAAATAGCTAAACTCATTTGTAATATTAAAACTTTTTATTGACTTATTTATAAATGACTTTAAAATATATAACAACTTAAAATTGGGTGATACTCATAGCCCAAAGGAATCTTTGGGAAAAGTTGCCATCGGTACTCAAAGCCCAAAGGAATCTTTGGTTAAGGGCTCCATACTAATGGGTCCAATTCATCCTTTTCAAAATTGGGTGATGAGACGGGTCGGCCCACCTTAATCAATAAAGTGGTAGCGCTGCTGCATCGAATAACATACAACCAGAGCTCAGAAATTTTCCATAGGAGAGATCTGTTAATCTGCGGTTATGTTGATAGCATAAGCCAACCATAAATAAGCTGATAAAATTCTCAACCAACCTCTACTTCCAAGTTGGTGTTGGTGGATATGGATCTCAGCCAGGTGAGTTGACTCGGTTCCACGTCCACCCTCTTCAATTTACTGCTTGCTTTATCAGGTTCTGGAATTAGAGTTAGGATTAGCATGCCCTTGACGTTTTCTCTGTTTAGCTCTGCTATATGTGTATCTATGTATATGTATGTTTTTTTATATATGTATCTATGCATGACGGGTTCGATGGTGGGATTATCAGGGTTTTGGGCTAATATCGGATCTGCGTAATGGGTTTAGGTTTTGGGAGGTTTTTGGGCGTGTCCATTTGTTTGGTTGGTGAGAAAATAACGGGAAAGGGATAGAAAATTAACTAACGTTTCATTTGGACATTTGCTCTGCTATATGGCAGTTAGGGAAAGAAAAACAAAAAGAGAGGGAATAATAGGAATTTTCTATACAATATGCATTTTTCCATTTTGCATTTTTTCTGGTTTAAGCTCTGTTCTCATAACTGTTTTTCTAAATGGTAGATCTAGGTTTTCAGATTCTCTTTAGGTGGATGTTGTTGCTCAACTGTTTTGAGCTTAACCATTTGTTTTCTTGAGGAGAAAATTGTGAAAACTTACGAAATTAACAAATCATCCATTAAGCAAAGTGAGAATCATAATTAATATTGTCATTTTTATTTTATTTTTCTCCCCCTAAAGATCCATTTGGAGCTTAGGGGTCTGGCATTGTGCAGGTGTTTAGTTCTAATTCTGCTGGTATGGAATTGGAAATTAAAATATTGAATATGAAAGATTTTATCAAAAATGAATCAAAAATAATAGCAAATTTATATTGTTAAGGCTCCAGAAGAAAAAGTTCAACTCACTTTTGAATACTCATTATCAGAAGAAGAAAATACGTCATAAGAGCGCTAAATTACTTATTAAGGTTTTTGTATGATTTTGAAAGAGGACAAATAATCTTGGTCTAAATATTATGAGAGTACACTCAAACACATGAAATTTTCCCACATTTTTTGCCATTTGACATGAAATTTTGGGCCTCTTATGTGGTAGTTGTTTAATAATTTGGCATAGTATACCAGGATATCTTTAGAGGTATTCATGTGTCTAAATTTGTTTTAATAACTATTTGGCTGTGTTTTCAATTATTGTGTCCTTTAAACTAATTCTACTCTACTCTCATGTGCAGCCACAAGGGGAAAACTATGCCAACCCAAAGACATGTTTCTTCCATGTTCTTTTCAAGGTCTTGTATCTATAACTTTGTTATTTAATTCTTATAAATATTTTAAATGTTGTGCCTCCTTCACTATATAACATGTTGTCCCTTCTTTTCCACAGGCTGCAGCATTGGCTTTTTACATACTTTCTGCCCTCTTTTTTGATAACTTTGTCATCATTTTTGTCGTGACTGTTCTTCTTGCTGCTCTTGATTTCTGGGTAGTTAAGAATGTGAGTGGACGCATCTTAGTTGGTCTGAGGTGGTGGAATGAAATAAATGATCTTGGTGAGAGTGTGTGGAAATTTGAATGCCTTGACCAAGAGGTTAGAATTACCATTACAAAACATTTTAGTGTCAGCGTCTCTTCCCTTGTTTACAATGATCAATTTCTTAAGAGTATTTTACTATTGGCTCTGTTAGCACTTGACTCTCATCCATGTTGATATTTGTTTGGCTTTAGTCATTGGCTCGGATGAACAAAAAAGATTCTTGGTTATTCTGGTGGACACTTTACCTCACGGTAAGCAACTATGCCATTATTAGAGAACATGTGGTGAAGTGCCAATTTTCGATTGTACTATATTCACAAAAATCTAGCGCATACATCAAGTGGTCTATACAGATCAATCAAATATAACAGAGTATAGAACTAGATATTAGAAGTAATATGTTACTGGAATGTTTTATAAGAAGCTGGATGGATATAATTGGGAGAGTTGAAGATTATATGCATAATTTTTAAAACTGAAGAGTATTTTGAAAATATGTATTGCAAGGTCCTGTCTTGTTTCATGTACCTATAATCTGCAAGATCTGTATGCATATATGGTTGTGGATTTCTAACTGTTTTAACTTCACAAATTGCTGCTTTTTCTTTTTTGGTAGGCTGTTGCTTGGATTGTGCTTGGAATATTTTCTCTAATAAGGTTTCAAGCTGATTATCTCCTTGTCATAGGAGTTTGCTTGACTCTGAGCATTGCAAATATTGTTGGCTTTACAAAATGCCGCAAAGGTATGGAAGCAATTCGTTTGACCTGTCAGTATATATAGCATGCTCGTGTATTGTGTATCAGAATCTATCAGTTGAAAGGATGTCCACTTTAAACTCAGCATATTAGAACTTCTAACGTTGTGTATTTTTGTGAACATTCATTGAAAGGTATGGTTTAAATCCTGTTTGGAAGATTACACTGAAAAAAAAGCTAGAGCACATGAAGTCAAGGTTATGCTAGATGTAAATCATGCTACCACATGGGTTACTCACTTTAAAGTTGTGGTTAGAAATATGTTGGAATGATTTAATATTTGTAGGAAAGGGAGTGCCTTGGTGATTGCGCTAATATTAATCAACAAAGTGCCTTTTCATTTTTATTTTTATTTTGCTTCTACCAGAGCCTCCTTTTTTTCTCTCCCCACAGTATTTCAAGCAATATTTTGTTTTCCTGCGGCTCAGTTGTTATTGTTATCTCTTTTATTAAATTGAAGGGTTATTCATTATTACAAACATTTTGGTGTTGCCTTCCAGATGCCAAAAAGCAGATCCAACAATTCGCCTCCCAGACCCTTGCATCCCGGGTCACATCTACGATCCAATCAGCATTCAGTGTCGTGTGAATCATGCATGCAAGAAGCTAGAAATAATTTGGAAGAAGAGAACTTTGTAAGAGCGTGTACATGATCAACATACCAACCGGCATTATCCTGGAATCTTATTGAGCTTTTGTAGGGATAAGAATGCAAATTATAAAGTTTTTGTATGGAATTTCTGATATCTATTGGTTTGTATGATAAATACAGTCATCCAAAAGACCAATGACCGTCTTTTGTTGTCATAATTTGTATGATAGAACACTGTCCAATGAGTTATGTCCTATTTTGGTTTACTATGCACATGTTTGCCAGATCTCCATGCACCACCACCAGCAGCCTCTGAGGCTCTAACCGGTCATTGCGTCAGCAAATCAAGAGAAGTTGCATTTTCAAAAGACCATTGTTATTTTCACTTTCTCAAAATTTTCACTTTACACCTCTAAAATTTTTTTAATTACCTAATTTCTAAATACACACCTCCTGATAAAAGAACTGGATCCGAATAGCGGCACCTAATCAAAAATAAGATTTCACCAAAAAGGAAAAGATTTAAATTATGAAATAATTATTCCTCCTTTTATTTTGTTTTTCTGGCCAGGGAATTATTCCTCCTTTTAGTTTTACGAAGGAAAGTACTAAAATCTCTGGCAAAACTAAGGCTATTACATTTTTTGTACATGTATATTGGCACAACTTTTAAAGTCCCCTTCCGCAAATCTCCATCAAAAACATTATATGAAGCTGAGTTTTTAACCTTAATTGCAAATTAAATGAAACTACAAGGGTATAATTGAAATTTTCAAACTAAAGGTATTTGACCGAAAATCGAGTCAAAACTACAAAAACCAACCAAGAATATATAATTCAGCCAAAAACTGTAGGTATTCTTTAGTCGTCTGCTATACTAATATTTACTTTACTTCCCTCCTTAAGGTTAATTAAATCGAGTTCTAACTTTTAACACAACTAGTGAGCATGTTGATTAAGTATACTTCCCACTTCCCAGTTGCAGCGACCGCAATTTTATCCACGTGCATCTCCATTATCTACTCTTGCAAAGCCCACTTTGCACCCTGCAGCATCTGGACGCCACTTTCCCACCATCACCACCATCCAGGTCAACACGATAGTGACATCCACCAGCATCAAATGGTCATGACCATCCACCACCGCCACAAATTTGCAGGATTAGGTTGGGGAAAATAAAGCATAACTAAAAGCACTGTAGCCAAGCAACAAAAGAAATCCGATACAAGAACAGACCAAATGCAGGTGACAATTCATTAATTAATTTACAGAAAGTCATGGGTAACAGTTAAGGTTTCATATTGAAATGCTGTTAAACCCTGTTATCAGGAGAGCAATTGAGTTTTACAACAGATTAACAAACAATTTCCTACCCTAAAAGATAAACCCAAAATAGAAAATGAGCAAAAAACAAAAAAGTGAGGAGAATAATTGTCAATAGTGCTTTCTTCTTACCACCGTCCTTTTATTTTATTTTTCTTCTATTCACAAGCCAGTTTGGTGTCGAAGCTGCTCAAGCAGATTGCAAAAGCCTGAAAGGCAGATAGAGGATAACGATAATCCATTGTGAACATATCTTTACCAACCTTGCCAAACTGCAAGATTATCTTATCATGTTCAGGGGGTGCTGGCTGAGACGGAGTAGGTGCACCAGCAGCAGGCTGAGCAGCAGCAATCAACTGAAAGTTCTTAACAGAAGCAACAGTTACCCGGCCACGGAAGTTCAGGCACCAACATTGTAATTGTTCATGCCATCGTGGGGGCTTGTTTTTCAAAATCAAGGGTCTTGCCTTGCCATCCTCCTCATCATATTGAAGCCCACCAATTTCAGAAAACCGTGCACTACTGAACTCAACTGAGCGGTCGAGAGACTTTGAGAAAGAGATACTTCGAAATGAGTCTTCCAGGGAGCGAGGAAGGAGTTCCGGTTGACCGGGGACAGTACCTCCTGCGTCAAGAGATGAGGCTGGGATAGAATGCATCATGCAATGCATCCTTCGCGGGCCACGAGTGCCCAACACATTTAGCTCATATGTTATCTGGGCAATGCTATAGCTGCCAGTTGGGACTTTTGGTGAGACTTTTTTGGAATTAAATCTACGGCTTGTCCGCCCTGGTGGGGGAATATGTTCAGAAGTGTATGCAGGCTGCGTATCATATACAATGAATTTTGTGCCAAGAAAGTTCGACCTGGGACATGAAACAAAGTTGAGTTCTTAAAACCACAATTTGTAAAAGGTCCAAATATAAGCCAACTTATATCTCCCAGTAAAGTACATAAATGATTAAACATTACAAATCAACTGTTCTTGTAAGTCCATCCTGTCATAGCCATCCCTACAACATAATAGAAGACATGTCCATTTGTGCTTTACATTAAATCTATTTGACAAAGTAATTTTATAAAACATATAATTTACAAAATTTATGCCTCACTTCAACCTGCTTGTATCCATTCCATTACACGAAGAAGCAAGATCTTTGTGTTCTAAGTAGGAAATTTGTTTTCAGTAAGACAGGATCTACCAAATTTATTCATTTTATCTGAAGGAAGAATCAATGGCACCATAGAGTCAACATAATTAATGAGAGCTTTTGAATAAATTTTTTTTATATATACACAAATAAAAAAAAAATTAATAAGATGATTATTATTATTATTATGACTCTATGAGATATTTAAACAAACTGCTGGTTTGAGAAATGAGAAATTAATGTGTTAGTTTGTGTGTGCAAGCGCACTTGTAAACCTAGAGAAAGAAAATAGGCTTTCAGTCTTTTCACATCATGTTCTTACCTAAGCTTTCCAATGTAAGTGCTGCTTGATCTTGAAATGTTGTCAGCATCCATCGAGATGACATACTCTGTACAAGTGGTTCGTCGGGTCCTCTTTGCAGAAAGAAGGAATTTCCCATTCTCAACTAGCAAAGCTGCAGAATTGGATACACATAATAAAGCACAGAATTAAAATCTGAAGCCAATGGTAAACTTCACAGAGTAACTGTTTAATAAAGTAGGGGGGACGACATATGGGATGGTCTTGATCAACTCAACATAAAAATTCATGAATCGAAAATGGTAAAAACAATTAAAAAACTAGAAAGCACCTACTAAAAAAATATTTACATAACTTATGAACCATGATTTATAGGACACTTCTTCTATTGGAAAATTGATATGGCTGACATGAAAATGGCACATGAGTGCACGCCCATATTAGACTTAAATATTAATTTAGCAGAATTTATAGGACTGTCATGATGTTTAGAAAGTTATTATTTCTCTAATTTCTCTACTACCTTTTTGCATGCTAACAAAGACCGAAACATGCATAGAAATATGTGCATTGTAATGTCATCAAGGCATGCACCTAACATTGTCCCTGGTTTAGATTTTTGTTAGTTGTAGTGTTTGACACCCCATGTCCACAAACTGTATGCTATAATGTAATAAAAGGCATAAGAAAAATTTAGTACCTAAATTCACTTTTTCACAAAATGTAAGTGACCAGCCATGTAAAACCTAGCAGGCTGACAAATTTAAGTATTTTTCACACCACACCATTACTCAAGCCACCTCATTTTACATTAATATATTATTGCTTCACCATTATTAACTTCTTCTGACTGATGAAGTTGTTGTGACCTAAGAGATTATACAAAACACATGGAAGCATGAAATATGTTCTTTTAACTACATTACTAGCAGGAAAGCTCAATTGACATCCTAAAGGACTACAAAAACTTGAGAGTTGGACCATGAAGTTGCAGCTTATGCTCAGAAACAATACCAGCTTGGCAAGTTTAGCTGTGATAACTCTCTATCTTGGCTACCCAAAATGTTGTTGGGAAAGATAACAACTACTACAAGGTTAATAAGTAACGAGCTCTCTCGATTTTCTCAGAAGGAGTTTTTTGTTCCTAACTTTTTCTTCTCTCTCTAAGAGAGGCTCTCTCTTTCAAACTATGATGTGTGAAGTGGTGAAGGAATGGATTGAGAAATGAAGAGAATGTGGGTTTATATAAGCTTTGAGAGGAGGTGGGATCATAATGAAGAATCATCCTCATTATGATGGAACCATCAGATGCTTCGTTTCCATAAATGTAGGTTCATCCAGAAATGAAGGTTCATCTGAAATGCCAAGAGCCTTCATGAATCAATTCCATATTCATCACTGTAAACCTATTTAATTAGGTTCATCCTCCATTTAAGGAGGGAATCCCCAAAAATTCTCTCTCAAGCAATGGAAGGCTAAAGTACTGAGCATATTATATAGAGTTGGAAAATGTATTTTGAACATTTTCAGCATAGTCCTTTCACCAGCCTCAAAGGAATCTGTCTAACAATTTCAAAGCAGATAAAGCATCCACTAGGGACTAATATGGATGGAATATGCTCAACTTCATTCTTATAAATTGAATGCATACAAAGTTTCCCTTTCTAGTTGACCATATTTAACCAATCATCATTCAAAAAATGACAATAGAATCCCAGGTATCTACCTAAAATAGATACTCAGCATTTATGCAAGTCAACTAGAATTAATTAAGGAATCCCAAATTTCACAATAACAAAACTACTAGAAGCTAGCGTTTGGTGACATTCATGTAGATACACAACAACGCATTTTAACTTGAAAAATGCCAGAAGAATCAATGGAAATTTAATAACTGACAAACATTAATGAGATTATATATGGCTAAATAAATACCGATTCATTTGTAGCAATAAATAAATAGGGACTCAAATGTAGAAATATGTGATTGATGAATATGTGGATTGAAATCTTTGAAGCCAGCAAAAAATAAAATACAATTAAATGGTTAGAAAAGATGCTCACCAGGGCTAAGACACAGAAATAGGTGGTAAGTTAGGTTAGATTTGTCCCTCTTAATGAAGCATTGGATGATTCCATCCCGTGGACCTGGCTGAATAACCAAACAAAAAAAAAAATTGGTAAGTGTTGCTCCCAACATCATAGGATTGCCAGCTGTTTAATAAAGACTATAATAACCTCCAACTGCATGCAACATAAACAGAATCTTAGTAACTGCGATTTCAACAAAAACTTGTGACGAAAAGAAAATTCCATACAAACTCAAGATGCACATCACACAAATGAATTAAAGGATTTGACCTGCTTCAAAGACACTGGAAAAGTAAGCTTTCCGCAGAACTCGGGACTCTTAACAATTTCTTTGCACATGATCCTCCAAGAACGGCAAACTGAGGCAAATGCAACCACGTGCTTTCGAGAAGGCCATGTGCTCTCACTCTCCTCCAGCCTCCTAATTACATCATACAATAATTCTGGGGGGAGGCTAGCCCAACAACTGTTCTGAACAATAAGAGGCTGGTCATGCAAATCATTTAATGATCCATGAGATTTTCCTCTATGATGGCCCATCAGCCTAACTTCAAAACCCCGTCTAGATAAGCTCCCAAATCCATCCCTAACATCACGAACTATGCTACGGAAGGACATTCTTATGGGTGAACGAGTACCAAAACAATTATGTGTCTCCTTCAAAACCTTCTGACTTTTTCACTTAGCTTGTGCCTATGGATGCCCACAAACAAAATTTTACTCAATTGCCAAAATCTTCACAGAGAGCAAGGTATAGGATGATATAGGAAAGGCAACAAAAAGTGAAAAGAAAAGGGAAAGTAGAAAAGGCAGATTCATATGGGCTATAAAAGTAGCTTAAAGAGCCAAACTTTAGTTTTACTAACAAAACTTTTGGATCTATAAACATTATTTTGAAAAGAATAAAAAAGGCTAATTTACGCTTAACTAAGCCATATAAACAAAGAATGCCCATAGCACTCATCAATAGACTAAAATTTTATATATTGAACTGCATAAATTACAGATTAGAAAGGAATACTGGTCTCAAAAGAACTGTTTAACTCATTCACTGGAAATCCAATCACAAGTTCACCATGAGGAAAGAAATGTACAACAATTAATAATATACCAAGTTTCAAGTAGAAAATAGTAGATCATTTCTGCATGATGATAGAGTATAACACGGACAGGCTCAAAATTTAGACTTGATGTTCATAATAAATATTTTTTTCTTGATTTTGTCAAACTTTCTTCTTTATAACTTTGTTATATATGGATATTAAGCTCATTCTAGCAAATAATGAAAGTAAAAGAGGGTGAACTCGAGCATCCACCAAGAACATAAGCGTGGGACTTACCTGTTTAACAAAAATCCCAGATTATTACAGAGCTGGAGTTGGTCAAAGCTGCTCCATTGCTTAATCACAAGAAGTCAAAGATCTGTAAGACCAAGAACACCTTAAAATTAAAAACGCTCAAGACTTGAGCAGCTTACACTTAAACCCTGGATTTTCTGGGCATTTTCTCGAGAAAACCCAGGTGGAAAAACTAAAATTCTACGGAAAATTCATAGAAACTTAATAATGAAATAAAAAACCAAACAAATAATAGATCTGCACCTCAAAAGATCAGTTGTTCAAAGACAGAGTCAAAAAACAATCAGACAATCTTTTCTTTTTTTCTTCTTCTTTTTATTTTCTTCTTTTTTACTTTAGGTGTGCAAATTACAAAGAAATCAAGCAGAGCAGAAGAAGAAAAAGGAGGTCGGGTCAAAAAGTAGAAAACCACCCTCTACGTTATCATCATCACTCTTTCTACCTCTCGGGCTCTCTCTCTCTCTCTCTCTCTGACACAAATATACGGACTCCAAGCCCACATTAAATTTAGTTCACGAACCACAAAGAAGAAAAGGTAGACATAATTTTTCTCTGTGTTTTATTTTTATTTGTTTTGGGAATTTTATATTGAATGAATAGTTTGATTTGGTGTTAACTTAAGTAATAGTGTAATACTAATACAAATAATCAAAAACAGTAATACTAATACTAATATGTATACGTCTGGTGTGGAATTATACATTCTCACATCCCAGTCAGTCAGTCACAGTAGACGATGACCAAATGGGTATTTGACTTTCTCTTTATCTTAACTGACTGACGACTGACCAGGGGAACAAATTTTGCAGTGTTCTGTTTCCAGCTACATTATGAAAATTCAGATTTTGACTCCTGCTCGATCCAATTCTTCCTCAATTCAATTCCTCCCAACCCCGAATTAGTAAACGGGAAAATGCTATGTGTCTTCTCTTCTTAGTAAATATGCCATAAGTAGATTTCGTGATTCACCCATGTGACCTTATCTTTTCTTTTTACTCTTTCTATTTTCTCTTTTATCTTCCTTCTTTTTAAGTCTTAGTAGTTAGCACCTCAAGACACTAAGGCCGTTTGCATTGGGGTGATTTGGATTTGAATTTGAGCCCTCCAAATTCAAATCTACTTATTTGGAATAATTTAAAGGAATGCATTCGAATTTGACCCAAATCCAAGATGGATTTGAGAGGACTAAGTTTATGAATTTCAAATACCTTCTCCAACTAGGTATTTAAAATCTCACCATCCCACTCTTTCTCTCCCTCACCTTCGGCTCCGACGACTTTTCGGCGATTTTTCCGGCCACCACCAGCGACTTTCTGGCCACTTCCGACAACTTTCCGATGACTTTTCTGGTGATTTCTCCGACCATACTCTGACGAATTTTTTTATTTTTAATCATATATTTCAATTTTTAAATTATTAATAAAATTGAAATTTTTGTGAAATCCACGCCTTCAAATTTTGTATCCAATTACATGAATTTCAAATGCATAAATTTAAAATCCAAATCCAAATTCAAGAATCCAAACGGGCCCTAAAAATTTTATTGAATTTTTGCATAAATTTACACTTATAAATTAACTATTTGAGATTTTAAAGTATTTGAATATTCTCCAATGGTTAATGCCCAAAAGTGAGAGTAATACTCATATTTTGTTGCCTAAAAGTGATGAGAGTAATACTCATGTTTTTTTTTACCAAAATTGATTATAGTAATAGTAGTATACTCATATTTACTGTAATTTAAGTGTTACTGAGTGTCAAATATGAGGGTCAAATTTTTGTACCAAATTAGAATATGCCTTATTTTTATTAATTACCCAATAAATTTGATCTTATAAACTTCAATGTAATAAAAATTATCTAACCGTAAACTTTCCAATGAGAACTTTAAAAGGTTAATTGACTTTAAATACTAAATTTCAATAA
>QANT01007121.1:0-26940 GCA_003254885.1 Purshia tridentata | reverse complement strand
AGTTATAACAAGGCATATCTTGTTTTGTTTTTTTTTTGTAAGCCATTTTGCAAAGGTGATGCTGCTGAATTTTTAATATGATCAAGGCTCATGTCGAGAGACATGGCATCCCCATAGGGTCGTCTTAGGGTAAACTCTGGGTCGGTCCTGTCATCTTGATAGGACCCTCCCCGAATTCCACCCTGGAACCCGGAGTGATCCTGCGGGCATCCAATATCAAGGAAAATCCTACCGAAATTTCGGCAGAACCTCCCCTGAAATTAGACGAACCCTTTTTCTCCACGAGACCTGCAAATGCACTTCTAAGTTCCACAGCTCCTCTACCACAACCAAAAGGGGTCTCCGACTCAATTTCAAAACCAATTACTTAAGTTTTCACTAAGTTATCGAGTGGTGCTACAAACTTTACCATAGAAAATAAAATACAAAGAGAATGAATTCCTACTGCTTCACAACTCTATAATAGTGCCTCGACGTCCTTGGCCCGACCGTTCCACCGCTACAACCTGGGGGAAAATTAAGATCACAACAAGGGTAAAACTAATGAGTTAACTCAGTGAGTGGACATAAATCAAAATAAATATTAATGAACCTTTACTTTAAAGTTTCTTAGAATTTCGCAAACCTTCCTTGAAATCCCCCAGTTTTAAATACATTTCGTAAAGTCTACTGAAAACTCTGTCTTAGAATTTCCATCTGAAAACCGTTTTGAAAAATTCTGATAAATTGATAAAACTGATCAAGCTTCCAAAATATTAAATAAGAATTGAAATTTTGTACCGACCAAGAATTATTTTGTAAACTGCTTTGATATTGAAATCTCTCACCCAACCGTTACCCACCGAACCTGCCGTACATGCGCAGGGCCCACAACTTGCCGTACGCATGTAGGGCCAATAGCCTACCGTACATGCGCAGGGCCTACGACCTGCCGTACACATGCAGGGTCAATATCCTGCCGTACATGTGCAGAGCCAAGGTCTGTCATACACATGCAGGGCCAATATCCTGCCGTACGTGCACGCAGGGCCGCCCCCAAAGGGCAAAGCATCCCGACACACGGCCCAAAGCCTATGTGTGTGCCGTGATGGGTCCCAAAGACCTATTAGAGCTGATCATCTGAAGGGTACTGCAAAGGGTGGTTTGAAAATCCTTTTTCCCGTAAAGCTCTTTTCGCCCATAAAAACATAAAAACTTTCTAATATTGTGAAATCATTATAAAATCCCTGTTTCATTAACCAAACCCGTAATATTTCACGATACGAATAACCACATATATTTACTTTAAGAAATCATAATGTTTCCAAGTACGTCAAATCTATTTCCATACTCAAGAATCGAATACTATTTCTCGATTAATAAACTCAATTAAAGCTCAAATATAAATACGAATTAAATCATAAAAATTTCATAAGAAATTTATAAACAAAGTTTAGGGAATGAAGTCCACTCACAGAGATAGCCTAGCCTTGGTCTCCGAATGGATCGTCCTTGGACTCGGGAACGTTGCCTAACACGAGAACGACAATACGTTAGAATATCGTTCAAATTACGATCGTAAAAACACATGCACATTCTAGGCCTTACGCTCCAAAATTCTAAATTTAATTATAATCCAACTTAATTTCCTTCTCGACTCAAAACCCATGCCACTAGCTTATTTTTAATCCCGTAATTTTCTCAATTAACCTTCATTCTACCAACTTGATCGAGGATCGTCCGGATGACGTTTCGACAACCCAAAAAGTGTCCAATTCAAACTCACCATTTCTCCGATTTCCTTCAAACCAATTATTCTAAACCTCAATAGATCGTTCCTAAAGTTGAAAATTACGCCCAATTTTAATTAAATCATCGTAGACACCTTAAATTTATAAAAATCCCGAAATGGGCATAAGCACCAACGACCAAACTTTCAATTTCCTCAATAATTTCCTAAATTTCTCGTTCAAATCTTCGATTAAAGGTTTCTAATGACGGAAATTTACTAAAACACCCAACAATTTGGTTTAATTTCCAATACCCATGCAAAACCCGAAATGGCATAACCCCCAAAATCTCACACTTCCAAATTCTTCAATTTCCTCAATTTCAATCCACCCATCTAGTCCCTAATCACCCCTAATTCGTATCTTATCCTTCAATTGCACAAAATAACTATTAATTTCACCCAAACATAGCCAAAACCGAAATGGGTCTCAAACCCCAAAATTTCAATCTCTCACAATTTCCCAAAATTGAACAACTAAATTATAAGGGAATGAAAGCCCATAAGAAGAGGAGAAAAACCCACCTAAAATCACGGGGATTGGTGCCGGAATCTGGCCGGAATTGACGAACACATGGCAGCGGGCTGGGTGCTTTTCCGGCGTCGTTTCTCGTCGGGGAACGGCTGGTTGCCGTGGGGGAGCACCGAGGTGGCTGGCCGGCGGTTGGAGACTGCTTCACGCCGCCTGGGGTCGCCGGAAATGGCTGGAGTTGCAAGCTCTAGTCGCGCGCAGGGGCAAAGAGAGATCGGGA
The DNA here is from genome assembly GCA_003254885.1 of Purshia tridentata. NCBI lineage: Eukaryota > Viridiplantae > Streptophyta > Magnoliopsida > Rosales > Rosaceae > Purshia > Purshia tridentata. The sequence goes on along the minus strand of QANT01007121.1, from coordinate 24,420 downwards.
GAGAGAGAGAGAGAGAGAGAAAAGGGCTGGGCGGCGTCGGGAGGTGGCTGGCCGGCGACTGGCGACGTCACCGGTAGGTCTAGGTGGTCGGAGTGGCTGGGGGGGGAGGTCGCGCAGGGGAGAGAGGCTGAGGGGGGAGTGTTCTCGCGTGGGAAGAGGAGAGGAGAGAGAATTTAAAAAGAGGGGGGAAATTTCCAGAAATTTTTGGAAATTTAAACCCATTTTAACATAATTACAAGTTTGCCCCTCACTTTGAACCTCTGTATTTCACAAACCGTAGCTCCAAACGACGCATGCTACGTGTCTACGAACTCGTGGAGTCGAGCTCTACGTAACCATGTCGAAGTCAACTCTAAACTCCAAGTAATTTAAAAAGTCAACCTTGAACTCCTTTATCACGTTCATAACTTTTTAACCGTAACTCTAAATCACCCATGCCGCGTGTCATTGAACTTGTGAGTTCAAGACCTTCCTAACGGACCCAAAGTCAAAGCTAAAATCTTGTTAGAACCAAAAGTCAACATTGGGCCCTATTATAATTCACTTAAAAGGTGCGGGTCGTTACACATCTAGTTAGTGGGAAAATAGGATAGAATTAAAGTAAACTCCTCCAATATATCCTTACTAGAAGATGGCATTGTGGGCTGTTAGCATGCATGTTTTTCGCCATTTTTTTCAACTAGTTAATTATCACCTATTTAAAAGTGTAACTAAATTAATGAAACAAGCAAAGAATTAAGTTAATAAAGTTAGCCTTAATGTTTTTTGAGGTCGCAGGTTCCTCCATAAATGGTATAACAAGCTACTTTCATTAGACTAAATATTCACTACAAGGAAAACCTTTATAGACATCAATTAACACTAATGTCTATATATATTTCTGATCGATATATTGAGACGTGATATCTATATATTGTACCTTTTATATATTAGTTTTTTACTGATGTCTATATATATATATCCTATATTTTTTATAAACTGATATCGTATATAACTCATAGATATTGGCTTTTTTTTTATTTCTGATATCCAAAGGGTATGTTAGATATCGTTTATGTCTTTATTTTCGATATTGTTAAACTCTAAAATGTTATTTTTATTACATTTTGACATCGAATTTCATATTTTTCTAATATATGATATATGAAAAGATATCTATTTGGTGCTTGAAACCGATATTAAAGTTATCTTCAGTTATCGAATTAATACTTGATTGCGAAATTATAAACAATTTAGATATCCATTTCATCTTCGTTTTGCATGTTCAAAGGATGATGAATCTACATTTCTTATCGGTCTTCGTCTGAATTTGGATATAAAAGAATTATTTAGATATCAGTTTCAACATCGGTTTTGATGTTATATACGATTTAGATATCAGTTTCAACGTCAGTTTTGATGTTATATATGATTTAGATATCAATTCTTCCTTCATTATTAGTGTTGAACTGATAATGAGTTTCCATTCGTTATCAATTTTTCCCCAGTAAATCTGATATGTATAAGTAAATATTTGATATGAATTTGTAATATAGATATTGGTGTTTTGCCAAATATAATTGATATAAATTGAATTTACCGAAAGTCGTATGCTTCAAAAGTAATCATTCATTCATATAAATTTCAATATCCAATAAGTTCAAAAGTAATCAAAAATGAATTACAAATCCCTCTTAAAGTATGGAAGCCCTCATCAATCCATGTATGTATCCCCATAATCACTAATCTAACTCCATTACCAACTTCAAATCTAGCTATCTCCATATTGCCTACTACCAAAATGTACAAAATTAATAATATGAGGTATGGCAGTACTGCAATAAGACCTAAGTCATGCCTATACAAAAGATGAGATTTCATAGTATCTTCATATTTACAAAATGCTCAAAACAAGTACCACATTTATACCAATTAGTGCATGTCTAGTCTAAATAATTGAGGGCAACACACTCTTCCTATTCCAACTGGACTTCATCACTTTGTTCTTGTGTGTAACCGCTCCGTTTCTTTTTGAACTACTCCACTGAAAACATCACTAGCAATATTAATTAAGAACTATCCAAAGTCCATGTAACCATTAATTAAGAATGATAAGGAAACTAGCCAACAATTGTAATAAAAATACTGTGTTATATATTGCATTAAAAAAAATTTAATTCATACAACTGCTAGCTGCAAGTAGACACATAGTAAACACAAAAATAAGGGGGAAGAGAGGAAGAGCCAGGCATTTCTATGGGTTTTGCCCCATGGCCTACCGTCTACGATTCTAAAAAATTAAAAATTTGAGGCCTATTGTGGACATATATGCAACTAGCTAGCAAGCAAGAGGCTAAAACTTGTCATTGCTCAGAGTTCACAACTGACCATATTAATTATTAAAAGAAAAAGAAAGATCAAAATCACATAAATTGAAGAAGTCATATAACCTTGGACTCAAATGCAAGGGTTGTGTCCTCGATTATCTTTTTCATGTATCTTATGACATAATAGCCACATTCAACACCACCCGGTTGTTTAGGACACATATAGAGAATTATTTAACTAGTGAAATGTCCATGGCATGGCAATAGTTTAAAGATCACTTGTGTATATACAAAGACATTTATAGGGAGATGCCTCCAATTTGGTGTTTTCCGACCTGTTCTCCCTGTAACCCATTAAATTGCCTAATAGCACTTGATCACAAAAAAATCACTCCAAGTTATACCTCACAAGTTAAAATACAGTGCAAATTATGTAAATTTGAGAGGAAACAACTACTTACGTTTTTGCTCTGTAGGAGCATCCATATTTGGCATCCCCAACTTTGCACATACAGCAGGATCATTGAGAGCTAATTACTGAAAAGATAGTGACATATTAGAAGAAAACTAGTGCTGTTATACTTATATACAATGTACTTAAGATACAAATAATGCCCTTGTCCTATGTTATGTTTCAAGAAAAAGAAATTTCACCCCTAAAAAGCATAAAAATAAATTTTGGGCATCAAGATATAAAAAAGAAAAAAATAAAAATTCAAGAATGCAAAGTAACAAATTTATTTTCTTTTTATAGGGAAGTTTAAAAAATAGGACACTTAGCAAGCTATTTGTAACCCAATACCTTCCCTGCAAAATAATGTAGTATATGTGGAAACTTATAAGGCCAACATAGAGAGCAATCATGTGATCCCATATAACATGTAATGACCCGTACCTTTTAAGCACACTATAATAGGGCCCAACGTTGAATTTTGGTTCTAACAAGATTTTAGCTTTGACCTTGGGTCCGTTAGGAAGGTCTTGAGCTCACGAGTTCATAGACACGCGGCATGGGTTATTTAGAACCCTGGTTAGAAAGTTATGAACGTGATAAAAGAGCTCAAGGTTGACTTTTTAAATTACTTGGAGTTTAGAGTTGACTTTGACATGGTTGCGTAGAGCTCGACTTCACGAATTCGTAGACACGTAGCATGCGTTGTTTGGAGCTACGGTTTGTGAAATACGGAAGTTCAAAGTAAGGGGCAAATTTGTAATTTCGGGCAAAATGACTTAGAATTCCAGAAAATTCTGGAATTCTCTCTCTCTCTCTCTCCCTCTCCCCTTTATTTCTCGCGCAGCCCCTCCCAGCCCGACATGGATTCTCTTCCCCTCTCCCCCTGCGCGACCCCTCAGCCCATCTCCGGCCACCCAGACCTGCCGGAGACGTCGCCAGTCGCCGGCCAGCTACCTCCCGACGCCCCCAGCCCCTCCCTCTCCCTCTCTCCCGATCTCTCTCCCCTGCGTGCGCGACTGGAGCTTCCAGCTCCAGCTAAGTCCGGCGACACCAGACGACGGGACGGCCGAGAAGCACTCCTCAGCCGCCGACCGTCCCTCCCCAAGCCTTCCCTCGCCAACCGTCGCCTCCCCGTGCAGTGAAAAGCTCAAAAAACCCAGTTTTGGCCGCGAGTTCTCTCCGCCGATTCCAGCTGTTTTCGGCCACGATTGGCCCAAGTTTTTGGTGAGTTTCCTCCCTCCTTTCATGGGCTTTCCTTCCCCTATAATTTAGTTGTTCAATTTGGAGAAATTATGAGAGATTGAATTTGGGAAATTATAGGCCATTTTCGGGTTTTGCATGGGTGTTGGAAATCGAATCAAATTGTTAGGTGATTTAGGTAATTTCCGTCATTAGGAATATGTAATCGAAGTTTGGAACGAGAAATTTAGGAAATTATTGAGGAAATTGGAAGTTTGATCATCGGTGCCTATGCCCATTTCGGGATTTCTAGAAATTTAAGGTGTTTATGGTGATTTAATTTAAATTGGGCGTGATTTTCACCTTTAGGAACGATCTATGGAGGTTTAGAATAATGGGTTTGAAGGAAATCGGAGAAATGGTGAGTTTGGGGCCAAATTGGAAACTTTTTGGTTGTCGAAACGACACCCGGACGACACTCGACCAAGTTAGATAGAATGGAGGTTAACTGAGGAAATTATCGGATTAAAAATAAGCTAGTGGCATGGGTTTTGAGTCGAGACAGAAAATAAGTTGGTCTATAGTTTGAATTTAGGATTGTAGAGCGAAAAGTCTAGAATTCTAGTTTGTAGTTATTAAATTGAATATTTGGAGTGTAAGGCCTAGAATGTGCATGTGTTTTTATGATCGTAATTTGAACGATATTTTAACGTATTGTCGTTCTCGTGTTAGGCAACGTTCCCGAGTCCAAGGACGATCCATCTGGAGACCAAGGCTAGGCTATCTCTGTGAGTGGACTTCATTCCCTAAACTTTGTTTATAAATTTCTTATGAATTTTTATGATTTAATTCGTATTTATATTTGAGTTTTAATTGAGTTTATTAATCGAGAAATAGTATTCGATTCTTGAGTATGGAAATGGATTTGACGTACTTGGAAACATTATGATTTCTTAAAGTAAACATATGTGGTTATTCGTATCGTGAAATAATACGGGTTTGGTTATCGAAAAAGAGATAGTAAACATATGTGGTTATTCGTATCGTGAAATATTGTGGGTTTGGTTAACGAAATAGGGATTTTATAATGATTTCACAATATTAGAAAGTTTTTATGTTTTTATGGGCGAAAAGAGCTTTACGGGAAAAAGGATTTTCAAACCACCCTTCGCAGTACCCTTCAGATGATCAGCTCTAATAGGTCTTTGGGACCCATCACGGCACACACATAGGCTTTAGGCCGTGTGTCGGGATGTTTTGCCCTTTGGGGACGGCCCTGCGTGCACGTATGGCAGGATATTGGCCCTGCATGTGCATGACAGACCCTGGCTCTGCACATGTACGGCAGGATATTGGCCCTGCATGCGTACGGCAGGTCGTAGGCCCTACGCATGTATGGCAAGATATTGGCCCTGCATGCGTACGGCAGGTCGTGGGCCCTGCGCATATACGGCAGGTTCGATGGGTAACGGTTGGGTGAGGGATTTCATTATCAACGCAGTTTACAAAATAATTCTTGGTCGATACAAAATTCAGTTCTTATTTAATATTTTGGGAGCTTGATCAGTTTTATCAATTTATCAGAATTTTTCAAAACGGTTTTCAGATGGAAATTCTAAGACAGAGTTTTTAGTGGATTTTACGAAATGTATTTAAAACTGGGGGATTTCAAGGAAGGTTTGCGAAATTCTAAGAAACTTTAAAGTAAAGGTTTATTAATATTTATTTTGATTTATGTCCACTCACTGAGTTAACTCATTAGCTTTACCCTTGTTGTGATCTAAATTTTTCCCCCAAGTTGTAGCGGTGGAACGGTCGAGCCAAAGACGTCAAGGCACCATTATAGAGTTGTGAAGCAGTAGGAATTCATTCTCTTTGTATTTTATTTTCTATAGTAAAGTTTGTAGCACCACTCGGTAACTTAGTGAAAACTTAAGTAATTGGTTTTGAAATTGGGTCGGAGACCCCTTTTGGTTGTGGTAGAGGAGCTGTGGAACTTAGAAGTGCATTTGCAGGTCTCGTGGAGAAAAAGGGTTCGTCCAATTTCAGGGGAGGTTCTGCCGAAATTTCGGTAGGATTTTCCTTGATATTGGATGCCTGCAGGATCACTCCGGGTTCCAGGGTGGAATTCGGGGAGGGTCCTGTCACTTTCATTGATGATTTCTCAAGATTTTGTTATCTCTACCTAATACCAACTAAATCTAGTGCATTTGAAGTCTTCAAAGTATACAAAGCAGAAGTTAAAAATCAATTAGACTTAAAGATTAAGGTGTTAAGGTCTGATGGGGGGAGGAGAATACTATGGCAGGTATGATGAGCAAGGTAGACACCCTTCTCCTTTGGCACGTTATTTGCAAGATTGTGGTATTGTAGCACAATACACAAATCCTAGGACACCTTAGCAAAATGGCGTGGCTGAGAGAAGAAATAGGACTTTAAAAGATATGGTTAGAAGCATGATTTGCAATACATATCTTCCTAAGTTCCTATAGGGTGATGCAATCAAGACTGCCAACTACATCTTAAATAGAGTTCCAAGTAAGTCCGTTCCTAAGACACCTTTTGAGCTATGGAACAAAAGAAAACCAAGTCTTAATCATCTGCACGTTTGGGGTTGTAAGGCTGAAGCAAAAGTCTATAATCCAGAACTAGCTAAGTTGGATCCAAAGACAGTTAGCTGTAGGTTCATAGGCTATGCAGATAGAACAAAAGGGTTTCATTTCTATTGTCCTCATCACACTAATAGGATTGTAGAAACATGTAAAGCAAAGTTTATAGATAATGATTGTGGCAGCATAAAAGAAAATGACAGTTTTGTTTTTGAAGAGTAAGGAGATATAGGATCAGGCCTAGACAATCTTACTACCAGCTCTTCGAATCTTATAATCACTTCTCCCCTAGTTCCTGCTTTGCCATTAACTGATCCCAATGGTAGACTTGATATAGAGAATCCCAACCTGGAAGTTGTTAATGAAGAGCCAAATTTTAATAAAGCTCAGCCACCACAACATGAGTTTAGAAGGTCTAATAGGGAGAGAAGACCTACTGCACATCCAAACTTTGTGTATTTAAATGAGATTGATGTAGATGGCACTGATTTTGTGGATCCTATGAGTTATAAGTAAGCAATGGCTAGTGAGCATTCTGGTAAGTGGCTTGAGGCTATGCACAGTGAGTTACAGTTCATGGAAAGCAACAAAGTCTGAGAGTTAGTGGAGTCGAAACAAGGGATTAAGGTTATAGGTTGCAAATGGGTGTTTAAAACCAAGAATGACTTTAAGGACCATGTTGAGAGGCACAAGGCAAGGCTAGTGGCTAAGGGATTTACATAGCAAGAAGGTGTTGATTTCAACGAGACATTTTCTCCAGTCTCATCTAAGGATGCCTTTAGGATCATTATGGCATTGGTAGCACACTTTGACTTGTTTTGGCATCAAATGAATGTTAAAACAGCTTTCCTTAATGGTGATTTAAGTGAGGAGATTTATATGCAGCAGCCCGAGGGTTTTGTAGAAGCTGGCAGTGAGCATTTGGTGTGTTGATTGAATAAATCCATCTATGAACACAAGCAGGCTTCTAGGCAGTGGTATTTGAAGTTTGACAGTATTGTTACTTCTCATGGTTTTGTTGAAAATAGGTTAGATGAGTGCATATATCTCAAATTTAGTGGGAGTAGGTTTATTTTTTTTGTTCTCTATGTAGATGATATATTACTTGCAAGTAGTGATGAGAATCTTTTATAAGAAACCAAAGGTTTTCTGTCCAGAAATTTTGAAATGAAAGACCTTGGTGAGGCTGCCTACGTTTTGGGAATTGAGATTCACAGAGATAGAACTAGAGGCTTACTACAAAAGGCATATATAGAGAAAGTGTTGAAGAAATTCAATATGGCAAGTAGTAATGGAGTTGAGGTTCCTATTTCGAAGGGAGACAAATTAAGTAAGAAGGACAGTCCAAAGAATGATATTTAGAGAGCTGAAATGAGAGATAAACTATATGCTTCTGTAGTGGGAAGTATTATGTATGCACAAGTATGTACACGGCCAGACTTGGCTTTTCCAATTAGTGTTTTAGGCAGATACCAATGTGATCCAGGCCTTAGACATTGGAAAGCAGCAAAGAAAATGCTAAGGTATATGCAAAAAACCAAGGATCATATGCTAGTTTATATGAGAGGAGAAGAGTTAGAGTTAGTTGGCTACACTGACTCTGACTTTGCAGGCTGTCAAGACACTTCTAAGTCAACTTCTAGCTTCGTTTTCATGTTAGGAGGAGGTCCTATAGCATGGAAAAGTGTAAAACAATCGACTACAGCAACTTCAACTATGTATGCAAAGTTTGTGGCATATTATGAAGCTACTGTGCATGCTATTTGGCTAAGAAATTTTCTTTTGGACCTGAAGGTGATTAGTACTATAGAAAGACCCATTCAGTTGTATTGTGATAACAAGGGAGCTGTTTTCTTTTGCAAAAATAATAAAAGATCCTCTGGGATAAAGCATATGGACACTAAATATCTGCTTATGAGAGAAAAGGTTAGAGAAGGACTCACTAGGATTGATTATCTAAGCACTAAAGAAATGTTAGCTGATCCACTAAATAAGGCAATTCCAAATTCAATTTTCTTGCGACATATCAAAAACATAGGTGCGCTGTCAAGTTTTGAAGATGCCTTGATCTAGTGGGAGCTATCTAAAATTTCCTTTGTTTTGATAGTGTATTCTTATATTAATTTTTAAAAAAAATTCTACTTCATTAAGAATTACAATATATATATGACAAATGGTATTATTGCTAAGGAGCTTATTATTAAGCACTTAAGGAAGATCACATTGTGATAATTAAAGAGGGCCGTGCATATGACAGGTGAGACACTTCACTTTGTAGTTCACATGTCATATAATTTTTGTTCATGGTTTGTTGGTACTTTTGTGTGGTTGTCATAATTTGTGATGATTATAAATGGATGATACTGTGGCTATTGGAAATCATGTCTATAGTCTTGCATGTTTATGGTAATTGGCACTAAGTATGAAATACACTACTACAAAAACAGCGATAGACATCAGTTCTTCACTGATGTGTAATGGGTTAAAAACCGATAAGTCCAGGGGTGATAAGAAAAGTCCCGAAAATAGATATCGCTTTCAAAGTGATATCTTTTACAACATTTGACATCTATTTTATCATACATTCTGATGTCTTAAAAAACAATTGGATATCGTTTTTAAGAATTTTTGATGTAAGAGTAAACATAAAACTGATATAAACATTAGATATAACATCATTTCTGAATAAATTTAGATGTGTGAACACCAACATAATATTAAATTTATGATTAAGGATATCGAAATTGGATTAAAAAATGATATAGTAAATTAACTAAACATCGGTTTTTATAATAAATTTGATGTGTAATTAATATTTGATATCGGTTTTGTTATGATATTTCGATGTGAAAAATTGTGTATGGCATCAGTTTCTTTCTAAGAACAGATTTCTAATCCACATGAGATATCATGTATATATGAATTTTGGATGTGAAAATGTATGTAAGGCATCAACAATCCTTCCAAAAATTGATGTATAATCTATATTAGTTATCATGTATTTATGATTTTTTGGATGTGAAAAAGAAGCATTACATTAATTTATATCCAAAAACTGATGTATTATCTTTATTAGATATCAAGTTTTTAAGGTTATTGGATGTGAAAAAATAAGCATGAAATGAATTTATATTGAATAACTGATATCTAACTTGTATCAGATATCAAGTCTTATAACTTTTTGGATGTGAAAATATAAGCTTAACATCAATTTAGTACCAAAATCCGATATCTAAATTGTTTTACCTGTCAGTTTTTAATGAAATTTTGATGTTACAAGTAGTTTTGAACATCTAAAAATTTACGCACAAAAACCAGGATAAAAGTTGTCCTTAGCTTACATATTTCATTCACTTATAAGAATCCATTTACTCATAAAAATCCATCTATTTAACCACATTATACCATTCTACAAAAATCCATTCATTCATAAAAAGTTTCATCCCATTCATTCAACTAATTAATCATCACAATATTTGTTCAAGTACATATATGCACCAACCCTAGCCTTTCCTACAACCAATGGAGTACATATATGTTCAAGCACATATATGTTGATCTATATTCCTTCGAAGCAAAAGATCCAACAATGAGTTAGCTAGTTCCAAAAGCCAAGTAGCTGCCTAGACATAACAAAATACCATCATGGCAGCAACCTAATCTTTCCCTAACATCTACCAATGTCCAATAATCTGCCCACATAAACACAAAATACCACAAGGCAGTATATCTTTACTAACCATATGTACATGCTAACTTGACCCTTTCCCTTACCAAAAAATAGCATGGCAGCATATATTGAATCACCTAACTATTCACAAAACGCAAAAAATCAGCTGTACCATAGACGCACCAACGAAGCTACATATATGTGGAGTTCACAATTAATCCCCATTCGACTTGCAACTCCTCAAGTTCTGCTTCCGTGTAATTGCATCGCTTGTGATTCACCGACTGAAAAGATACAACATATATCATATGAATGATCAAGTCAACCTTGCATAGCTCAATTACAAACTCAAATTTAAACAAGGCAGATCTAAAACTCATATACTCATACCTCATATATTTGTAAATTACTCAAATTTAAACAATGCAAATCTGAAACTCATATACTCATACCTCATATATTTGTAAATATCAAGGCATTTTTTAGGTAGACATGTATAATATAAAATAGTATAAACTAGTGGCAGCTATAGAGTTATATCAATATGAGTATAAAATATATAAGGGAATCTTACTTTCAACTTTCAGTCAAATAAAATAAAAGGAATAATGAAATTGTAAACTAAAGGGTAGGTCACTTTTATTGTGGTAATGTAGATAATCTTGCCTTGGTCTCATATGCAATGTTTGGATCAGAAATTATCTCCTCCATGAACTTCATTACATAGTACCCACACTCAACACCTCCTGGCTGTTTTGGACACTACACACAATGCAAAAGTCAAAGGATAATAAGACAATTATTATTTATTAATATATTTCATTGGGTCTTGACACTAAAAAACATGTTAAACCAATTTCTATAAATGGAAAACTCACACTCAGATGCTTCCATATAGGTGTAGGTCGACCTTTCCTACCCGTCACAACATGGAATTGTCTAATACCACTAAATGAACAAGGAAAAACTTCAAGTTATAGTCCAATTAAAAAATTTACAGTGCTCATATATAACATAGCCTAATTAAAAACATGAGGGCAAAAAGCAATTTACGTGTTGACAACTTCCATCAGCTGCTGGTCTTTGGTACATTTCGGGAGAGGGTCCATGATATAGACAACGTCTTTGTCTTCTTTAATTATAACTAAAATCCAATGAAACCTTTCCAAAGTACAACAAGTAATTAACACTTGCATTTATTAAATAGAAAGCAGAAAATAGACTCATGCACACCATAATTCATTAATTAAATAGTCTTACCCAGCATTGTAAGACATCAAAAAAATCCTATCACATTTTCCTTGCTGGAAACGCCGTGCCAAGTAACTTGATCTTCGATCCAACGGTCCACATCCATTAGATACACATGTAGGATCCACAAACGTAACCATTTCATCCATCTGTGCTTCCACGAGTTTATGATATAGGTGCCTAATCAGTACATAAAGAGTTAAAAGCATAGCACAGTATGTTACTTGACAAAATTATATTCAACATCACCTCCATTAGCATATTTACCTAATGTAAGTCACAATGTAATTGGCACCTAATTCTTTCATCTCCAACATGTTATTCAAAAAAATCCTATCACATTTTCCTTGCTGGAAATGCCGTGCCAAGTAACTTGATCTTCGATCCAACGGTCCACATCCATTAGATACACATGTAGGATCCACAAATGTAACCATTTCATCCATCTGTGCTTCCACGAGTTTATGATATAGGTGCCTAATCAGTACATAAAGAGTTAAAAGCATAGCACAGTATGTTACTTGACAAAATTATATTCAACATCACCTCCATTAGCATATTTACCTAATGTAAGTCACAATGCAATTGGCACCTAATTCTTTCATCTCCAACATGTTAATAATATCCTCCCGTAAGATGAAAAGTGTGCGCTTATCTCCAAATATGCCCGGTTCGATTTCTGTGCTGATGACTGTTTTACTATCTTTCATTGATACCGTCGCAAACCGATACAACATCTTGCAGGGCAATGGCACTCTAACAGCAGATTCATCTTTCTTGAATAACTCTTTCACCATCGAAGGAGTTTGTTTTTTCTTACTCTTCAATGAGACAATTTCACAAACAGTTTAGGTAGTCCACCCCTATCTCTGACGGGTCAACACTTTCCCTTCTCTTTTTCTCTTTTTCTCCTCTCTATTCCTCTCTCTTTCTCTATTGCGAACAGACCCAAAAGAAAAACTTATAGAAAAATCCAACTGGGGATATCAATTCAACCATTGAATCTTAGATCTAAGTGGGTGCAGATTATACTAGCCGCCATAGAAGAGGTAAACCGAGAAGATGTCGCACCAGTAAACCCAACTAAGGCAGAGGACAAGGCAACTGTGGGACCATGAAATATTCTAATATAGGACCATGGTTTATTCTAGCATGGGACCTATCCATTCTCATGGAAAAAGGAAAGGACCTAACCATTCTTATAGGTCCATTGGAAAATGCATAGAAATATAGGACCTATGGTGTTAGAAGAACACAACCTATGTTTTGAGAGACCTATATAAGTTATGGACATTCTCCAATAACATGCAAAGGGACCGCAGGTATAAAGCATGCAAGGAATTCAAGGACCCATTATACATGGGGCATGGGGTCATCACCCACATAACCACCCAAAGGGGCCGAATGCGTACGGACCCGCCAATGGGTCCAGGAAAATGGGCCAAAGAGGCTGGATACCTCCGGGGAGACTCTTAGGACCTGCAGATAGGTCCGAAATGGCGCCAAGAATGGGCGGACATATCCTAAACTAACTAAAGAAGGTATTCTCGTGATAATTAGGATCTAAGAACTCCTAAAAGAATGGGGAAACCAACTCCCATACGAATTAAATGGCTTGAATCCTCTCCAAACAAGGATTCAGTATAGAAGTTCAATCTAATATGGATTATACTTCCCGGTGATTACAAGTTTAATAAACTTACAATCCTGAGGCTATGAGGATTAGTTCATCCTCTATATAAACGCTCTCATACTATCATTCCAAGGTAATTAACTCTTAAGCTCTAAGCCATTGCTTTGAGAATTTTAGCGATCTTGTTTACTAACTTGATCGTCGGAGAGCTTTTGGCCGACACCACACCGGTGTCACCTTACCTCCAAAGGTTTTTCATTGTTCACAGGACCTATCGTCATCAAGGTTTCGGATCCTTGGAGATTTTGTGTTACAACAGCAACCCATCCTTTGAAAGAATACCAACTTGCATAGATGGGGTAGGAGGAGTGAGAGGGGACACAATGGACACAATGAAGATGGGAGTCAATGGGCACATCTTCAGGTTAACAAGCAAGGCAATGGAGTGATTAGGGACACCTGTCCCCGTTGGTCCCAACGTAGCTCTGTCCGTGCATGCATTCATTAATAACGAATCTAGAAGGCTGAAGACCATATCCAGATTGTCCAGATCAATCACGAAAAAAATGCCGCAAGTCCAAATCAGGGAAGGAAAAGCCGTCATCAATGTGAGGTTTGAGCCGATCTTATCGTCGGTCGTTGCCATCATCGCCATTGTCTTTGATATCCGTCACGACGCCTAAAAGTATCACCACATCTATTCGAACCAGAAACCTCATTGCTGCACATTTATATCTGTTGCCATCTCAAATCGCCGCCTTCGATCGCCATCTTAGGTCGCCGATCTCTGGTGACACAGAGAGAGAAAGAGAGAGAGAGAGAGCGAAATAAGATAAATGAAATTAAAAAACAGATTTTCAATAACTAAGGGTAATGGAAATTTTTTAAAAAGGGGGGTCAAATCTAGCTGGGTATAAGTTGATTAAAGGGTTTTAGGAGATGTTAAATTTATAATAAGAGATTTTGGAATAGGTTAATTTAGAGTAAAAGTTTTGAAAGAGCATAACTCTAAATTGGAGGTTATTAATATTAAATATTTGCGAAAAAATTAAATTTGATATTTAATCTCAACTGACCACAAATAATTGATAATTACGTAATATGTTGGAGTGTTGTGAGCTTGAGAGATGGACTACACGTGTCATTTTATTGACTTGGCATCAAAGTAATTATCGGTGGTGGTGAGGGGCGGCGCAGCTTTTTGATGACATAGAACCCATTAATACTAAGCAATAGGGCCGACCAACCTCATGGCACAGCCAACATTGTTTCCATGACGTGCTTAATTATTTGTCTCAGCAAACCAACACCCTCGGATCATCATCAATCCAACTTTAATTTTGTAAAAGCCAAATCACAAAAACCCGACACCCATCATCAGCTTCATTATATATTCATGAATATCTCATCTATTAAAAATAACCATCTGTTTTGGTTTTGTTTTTACTATCTTTTATCTATCCTTTTCTATTCTTTAACAATTAAATAGAATAAACCTACTCACTCACCAATATCAATTTAATTTACTTATATCGGATTATTTTTCCTTTTGATTGTTAATTTTTATGTTTTGATTATAAATTATAACGTATGTACTGAGTCTAAGATCATTTTTGTGTGTCATGTGATATTAAATAAAGATGACATGTCCCCTGGCCAAAAAGAAATAAATAAATAAATAAAGTCCATATATGACATTATATATTGTAATACAAAATTAGAAATTAATGTAAAATTTTACCATCAACGGGTTTCAAATTCAAACACAAATAACACACACAATTACCATAAAAAATTAGTTCCATTGCCAAATTATAATGTTGACTACACATTTAAACTAAAAGTCCACAAATCAATAGTTCAAGTTAAATGCGCGCACACACACACACACATATATATATATCTTTATGTGTTCGAAGTCCATTCTTTAATTAAAAAACTGATATAGATTTTTTTATTTTTTTTGTCATTTTTAGGTCATTTTTGACATTGTTCAACATTAATTTTAAGTTATAATATTTTATATTTTAGAATATAAAACTCTTGTGACAGTAACCCAAAATTGAAGATTTAAAATCTATGATCTAACCAAAGAAAATATAGGAGCTCAAAATTAAGAGAGTTAAAATCGAGAAATATGATTCAATTAATGATTTATATCCTAAAGTATTAACTTATGTTAAAAATAAGATCAAAAGGTAAAAGAAAAAATCTAAAATTAAATAACGAACGTCATGTCGATAGAAGTTATACATATCAAATTGTGTGATATTGGAATATTTTTCAGTCACTTAATTTAATTAACTAAGTAGGATGACTTTATGCCCTCAGATTTTTTATATACTCAAAGTCAGTAGAAGCTTAGTGCAACAAGTATATAGAACAAGTAGCTCTCAGATATTGTAGGGGTCTACTCTCAAGTGGAGCACCAATTAGTAGATGTAAATGGGCGTCTAATCACCCCAATCATCTCAAATGATTCGTGATCCACCTTAGAGGACAGCATGCAGTTTTCAGAAGCCTCACGAGGAGTGTGATTAACACACTTCTCTATAAAATCGCATCCGTAGCGACACATTCTTTTGCTATTCCTTCACTGCATCATTGTGATGTGTGCGTTTTTCTTGCA
Organism: Purshia tridentata; assembly: GCA_003254885.1. NCBI lineage: Eukaryota > Viridiplantae > Streptophyta > Magnoliopsida > Rosales > Rosaceae > Purshia > Purshia tridentata. Next base: position 8,689 of record QANT01007121.1, on the reverse strand, counting down.
AGTTGAACACACCTTGGTGACGGCAAGTTCCATAAATGTCCAAAAGTCACTTTTGATCCATGTATTTTGGGGAGAGCCATGCTTGTAATTCCATTTCAGTTTTGTAAGAGTTATCAATTATTTAATTCACTATAAGAAATAATAGTTTAGGCAACGATATTTTGGATGAGGAACAAAACAGTTTATGCGACGAATTTCCCACTTTATTGCCTAAACCCATAATGGTTTGGGCGATAAAATATTTCGTCTCCTAAAGATGACACACTAAAATGGTTTTAATTAGCGCCATACTTGAGGCGAGAAATCTATAGATTCGTCTCCCAAAGTCTATTTAGGAGAAGAAATAAGATCTTCATCGCCTAAGGAATCTTTGAACAACGAAGTAATTTCTTTGCTCAAAAGTAACTTGGGCGACGAATGTCTAAGATTCGTCTCCCAAGTCCCAGTGCATTTTTTGTTTGCATTTTTATGTATGTATAAGCATATGATGCAACTGTGTTTCCAACAATCCGAATAATTCAATTTTTATTTCCTCACTCAAAAATCTTCTTTGCAAAAAATTGGCCCAATTGGAGATGTAGAAATTAGGTAACGCTGGTCTAACTTATGAATGACTGTAGTTTTTCTAATGAAAATTGAATGGTGAAAATTGAACAGCTCTGATCGTGAAATAATATTGTGGTCTTCACAATTATTGAAATGACAAGGTTTCAATGAAAAAGTGCAGCCTAGGCTTTATACGTTAGTTTTTTATATTTTATTTTTTCTCACAATTTTTTATATTTATATTTAATTTCATAATTTATAATTTGTGTATATAACAGTTTGAAGGATGAGATGGTAGCCAACTCGAGAAGTTATTTGGAGAGCTTGGTCGAGCAACACCCTCCGGATTCTTCGTTAGAGTCGATCATAGTATTCGATCCTGATGTCGGCCTTCGTATTACAATGGATTCATTGGCTGTTAGACCTTGATAGGGAAATACTCAGCATTGAATATAGGCGGGTTCGTGATGTTCGGGCCTCCTCGTCTTTGTCTTTATTTCAGCCATCTGCAACGATCACCGAGCTATTTGTTAAATTGCAGTGATTTGAGGAGGAGCTACGTGCTAAGAGAGCAGCTAACAGGAAAGACGAGGAGGTAGAGAGAGCGGCTTGCCGATGAGACAAGGAAGCAAGGAAGGAGGAGTTGTTCGCCCAGCGGAGGCGTCGATACCTAGGTTTGTCCAGCTACTTATCGTTTGTACGATATTATATCTGCATATATATAATATGACATTTTTGCTACTTTGAGTTCATATAAACTTATTAATACATTTTGTGTTATATAATTTTTGGATGAAAAGTTTATTATAAAAAAATTAAAAAACCTTAGGTGACAAAGTTTTTCATCTCCCAAGGTTTCTTTGGATGACGAAGTGAGCGTCACCCAAAGAAATTAAAAATAACAAAAATAACCCTTAGGCGGCCAAGTTTTTTCTCCTAAGGTCTCCTTTGGGCTACGAAGTGAGTGTTTCATCACCCAAAAGATTTTCAAAAATTTCAGAAAATAAAAACCCTTAGGCAATTTTGTCTCCCAAGATTGCTTTGAGCGACGAACCACAATTTTGTCACCCAAAGGGTACTTTGAGCAAAGAATTTGATTTGTTGCCTAAAGACATAAATGGGAGATGAAATTTTGATTTCGTTGGGTGACTTGTTTTACACTATGAACTTTAGGTAATGAAATTAGACTTTGGGCGACAAAATCCTTTTTATTGTAGTGATTAATATAAGGAATTAAACCCCACACTAATGTCAAAATCTTGTAGTAAAACCCATTCTCATTTGCTAACACATGTGGATGTGAATTGAAAGAAATATCGACATATTTGAAGTCTATGGATTCATGAAAATTCGTGGTCAAGACTCATCGACCAACTTCCACCATTGTGGATGTTAGATTAACACAATCGACACCATCTCTAGGTGGGCCGACTCATTTCCGAGGGACATGGATGGAGAAAGCAAAAATGAGTGGTTTGCACATTTTCTTTACTGCCCAAGTTGAAGAAAAAAAGGTGGGGAATAGGCATCATGGATGATATTGTGTCTCAGGCAATTGTGGTAAAAAGTGAGTGATATATATACATGCTTGTGGCCCTTTGAAGAGGGCAAAGGGCTTGTCATTGTTTGATGATGAGTATGAAAAATTGATGTGTGATAGGACTCAATTCAGTGCAAGTGCATAGGAATAATTAAGCACGGCCGGTTGAGTGGGGGAAAGTGGAATGACCCACAAAGGCTGTGAATTTGTTGGAACTTCTGAGGCAGTTCTCAAAGGGATAAAACAAAAGTTGTTCTCTTTCCTTCCCTGTCTGCAGATCATATCTACTTTCTTCCTCTCCTATTGCTCTATTGATTTTCAAAGTTTAAATTTTTACTTTTACCTTTTTCTTTTCTCTGTTTCGTGTGAAATTAATTATTTCTGTGAGCAACTTAATTTCAAAGCATTTCCAAAAGTTAAGCATTATTAAACTAATATATTATTTTATTGTCAAATGGTCTGATAATAAAAAATATTTATAAAACTGTTAATTTGGAGAACACAAATTCAGTCAAAAGTCAATCTCATGAATAATTCAAATTGAAAATCTACATTTTATATTTATTGACTGTAAAAATTGGTGATTTTTTTTTTTTCACTTGATTGAATGTACAGTAAAGATTCGCAATGCGAATGATATTGCCAAATGTGGTCGTACATATTCACAATATCATATAATGATGTCAAACTGTGTGGCAAAATAAATTATCCATCTATCTAAAAATGCTCTAAATCTAACTAGTTAACAAGTTAATATGAAACTTGTCACATTTTTGGGTCCATTGTACATGATTTAATTGCATAATCTAAACTATTTGTTTTTTAGGTCTTTATTCAAAGATTATCTTTACAAAAAATCATTCAAATCGAAAATTATTTAACAATCATCTATTTATTTGTGCACAATTAATAGTTGATTAAAAGATTTTTAATTTAGTTGATTTTTTTGCAAAAATGATCTTTGAATTGATATCTAAAAAATGAATGATTTAAATTATGAGATCACGTTATGTAGTGCACCCAAAAAAATGGTTTGTCTGGTTAGTTCTAAAGCGCTATTCCTCTTTTATATATACATAAAATTTGCTTCAAGATACATATACTCAAGCCTTTGCATAGTCAGAACTCTTATACAGAAAGTTTATCGTCCTCTGTTGGATACCCCTAGGTGTGTATATATATATATGGGTGATGATCTTAACATTCCAATTTTGTACATTTGCACTCCATTTGTTTTTAAGCCTTGATATTTGAGTATATATAGAAGAAGAAAACAAAAGAGAGGAGTGCAATTGTGTATAAATCACTACTATATATATAGAAGCGCTCTAAAGCTAATTGCTAGCAAGTTAATATGAAGCTAACCACCCTTTTAGGGCTACCACATTGCTAATCTCATAATCCAAACTATCCATATTTTGACTCTATTTCAAATATCATCATTGTAAAAAATCAGCCAAATGGAATATCATAATCCAAAAAATAGTTTTCGATTTAGTTAATTTTTTACTTTGATAATTTTTAAAATGAGGCTAAAAAATGAACAGTTCAGATTATGAGAATACTCATGTGGTTGATCCAAAAAGGTGGTTAGTTAAGCACCTCTATATATAAATATATGGCTTATTTATTTAAATACCACTTGAACTATAGAGGGTGTGCTCCCGTACCACCTAAATTTTTTTTTTTTACTATTTACCACCTGAAGTTATCAATATGTACCAATATGGCACCTCCAGTCAATTTTTCTATTAAATCATTAACTGTTTTTTCAAATTTCTTAATTTGCCCTCAAGTATAATTAAGAAAAAAACAAAATCTTGTTAAGGGCAAATTCAAAAATTTGAGAAAAAAGTTGATAATTTAACAAAAAAATTAACTGTAGGTGCCACATTGGCACTTATTAATAATTTCAGATAGTAAATAGTAAAAAGAAAAAGTTTGGGTGGTACGGAAGCACATCCCTTATAGTCCAGATGGTATTTGCGTAAAAAAGCTTAAATATATATACACAAAAAAATTCTCTCTACAAGACTTTCGAACAATAACTATAGAAAAATGCTTGGGTCCTCAAGCTTGAGGACCAACCTTGTCCTCAAGCCCGCCAAAAGTCATAATTTCGTCGCGCCGGTTCAAAATCGGAACTGTTCAATTTTTAGATTACCTAATAAAGATCATCTCTACAAAAAATCAACTCAATCGGAAATCATTTGATTGTACAATTGTTAACGAATAAATATAAGGTCATAGTTAAAAGACTAAACCATGTATCTATTCGTTAACAGTTATACAATCAAACGATTTTCGATTAAATTGATTTTTTCCAGAAATGATCTTTAATAGATGATCTAAAAATTGAACGGTTTTGATCTTGAACCGGCATGACGAAATTATGATTTTTGGCGGACTTGAGGATAAGGTTGGTCCTCAAGCTTGAAGACCCAAGCATTGTCCATAACTATATACCCTAAAATCTAGAACCTAGGCCTATATATAACATGTTGAACCCTATAAAAAATAGCCTAAAAATGACAAAATGTCATAAAAATACCCATGTTCGTTGTTTAGTTAAAGAAGAAAGAGTTTATATATAAATGTCTTCACTTTTTTTTTCCTTTTTTGCGGATACCCTGTGTCGAGTGCTCGTCAATGATGTCGATTGCTCTTCAACAGTTTTCTTATAACAACCTTGCTCTTCTTGTAGCACTCGGCACTACTTCCTCGTCTTGTTGTTTACTCATCTACTTACGGGGTCACCCCATACCTTCATAGGTTGTAGAATCAGCCTATGGAGGCTAAATGTTAAGTTTTAATTTTCACCCAAAATCTTATAATTAAAACCTCAAATAAAGCCAAAAAATCAAGTTCCGAGTTTCCGAGAAATTAAGGAGAAAATGCAACATCAAGCGCTAACTCGGCGCCTAGAATTCGTAAAAGAAAAATTCATATGTCCTCTCTATAGAAAGGCTATCTATACATACAATCATTCTTTTTCCAAGACATTCGTTCTTTAATTAAAGAACATACGTATATATTTCAAGGCTTTTTTTCACCATTTAATCTTATCATTGGCATAATTTATACTTTTGGGTATGAATATTCAATTGAGATCGACCTATTCTTGAGCTACTCTCATGTTTTTGAGATCTTGTTCCTCGGTTATACTTTAGATTTTAACTCTCGGATTTTAATTTGGACAAGATTTTAAATCTACATATTATTGAGAAACGATAATTCTATATCCCAAAATATAGAACCATATACCCTAAATTTTTGAACTCTGTCAAAAATGGCTTGAAAAATGAAAATATATTATAAAAAGACCTTAATGGACATCTTGCCCCAAAATTCGTGAGTTAAAACATAATATATAACCAAGGAATGGGAACTCAAAAGCATAAAAGTTAAAACTGATGAACGAGTCTCAATTGACAATTTATACCCTAAAGTATTAAACCTACAAAAACATAAGATCAAAATGTGAAGAACAAAAAACCATAAAATATATCANAAAAAAAAAAAAAAAAAAAAAAAAAAAAAAAAAAAAAAAAAAAAAAAAAAAAAAAAAACTTGTTATAGCATTAATTAATAGCATTTTTCTAATGCTATAAAAATAACTTATTATAGAATTTTTAATAAAATGTTATAGTATTCTATATAACAAGCATTTTTATAACTTATATTTGATAAAAATTAAAAAACTTTTTATAGCGTGACCTAACTTAGCATTGGATAAAATGCTATAAAATAGATTTTATAGCATTTTTTAGATGTTATAAAAAGTAATTTTTCTAGTAGTGTGTATTTGTTCTATAACTAAAGAACGAATGTCCCCCTTCCAATATTAAGGGATCTTTCAAATAATTTTATTTAAGGAATCTTTCATGGGGCCCATTTCATATAGTTTTTCAACGATCTAAACCTTTTTTAACCTTAAATGAGGGATCCATCAATGGATGAGATATATATACACACACACACATATACAGTAAGCTTCTAATGAGGGATCCCTTATTTAGTGATAAATGAGGGATCCCCTTGTGGAGCACACACAGGTCATTTTGTGTCGATCCAAACCATTCATTTTTTAGATCTCCATTAATAGATCAGTCTTACAAAAAATTAGCCAAATCGAAAACCATTTGCTTATTAAACTTTGACTAAACAAATGGACGGTTTCATCGAAAATATTTGGTTCATCCATTTGTTTGATCAAAGTTAGATAAGTAAATGGTTTCCAATTTGACTAATTTTTTGCAAGGATGATCTATCAATGGAGATGTAAAACATGAACGGTTCGAATTGACAAAAAACGACTCATGTGGGCCCCACAAGGGTCATTGGAAGGTTTTATATATATATAGGCCCCTTCAAGTGTGAGATATCATATTTGTGGAACCTCTCATGGGGGCCATTTCATAGGGTATTTAAATGATTTAAGTCGATATTCAAAAATCATCTTTGCAAAAAATTAAGCAAATCGGAAACTATTAAGCTATTAAACTTAATTTGATCAAATAAATAGACGAACAAAATATTTCGATAAACACTTGAAATTGTGATTATTTAATCAACGATCAAATGGTTTCTGATTAATCTAATTTTTTGTAAGCACGATCCTTTAATAGAGACAAAAAAGTTGACGGTTTCAATTATCGAAATATAATGTGAAATGGGCTCATGAAGGATTCCACAAAAAAGTTTAAATGTGGGATCTTACATTAGAAGGTGCCTGTATATATATGTGTGTGTGTGTGTGTTAATGTTAAATGCATTCTAAAATTATTCTCTCACATTCTATGATGTACTTACACAAGAAAAATGCAAGTAGTTTTCCCTAAAATTAAATTAAACATTTCCTACCACTAGAGCATGAACTTCCTTGAAACTACTGTTCTGTCTACAAGGCTTTTGCTTGAGTGTATATATGATAGCTCTTGAATTATTATACCACTGAGGAGTCATCTTCACAGGAGATCAACATTAAGCATGAATATTGTCAGTTAGACATTTTAATTTTCTCACTATTATTTGTCCGAGAGTGCTTTTAAAAAGTGTAAAAAGATAACACTTTAAACTAAAGTGTTTATGGAATTGTTTGGCAGAAACATTTAAAAGCACTTAGTTTGTAGTATCTTTTCGTGTTTTATGGACAAGCACCTAGCAGAAAGCACTTTTTAAGTTCACGTAAACACGTGTATATTTTTTTCTTTTGTTACATTGGAATTAAACGATAATTGGAGCTATCTTAGTCCTAATATCCTCACTATTTAGGCCACCCTCAAGGAATAAAAGCAATTGGATTTTAATAAAAGATTTTATATCTTTTTAATAAAAACGCTATCAGTGAAAAGATTACTGAGCAAAATGCTTCCTACAAAAACAGTTAAAGTCCTAATTAAGAACTCTAAGAAACCTAAGAAACCCTGGCACCATTTATATATGGCCAAATCGTATTTGTGCAACATCCAAGGCCACATCCTTCCAGTCATATATACCTTAAAAAAAATTCCAGAAATCGATGGCCCCTGGTGCAACCCCATGGCTAGGCTATTTCATTAACCTGACGCCATGGTTGGCCATGGAGAAGCAACTTTGGCCAGGGAATTGGATTTGAGGGTGAGGGTTGAAGGAATCTAGACATCCATCCCAAAATCAATTAACAATGGGAGGAGTAGCCAAAATATTTATAAACCACTAAAAAGGCCCTCACATCTTCAATATGAGATTTCTCTCAACACGCTCTTGCATATATGGCATCATTCAAGCCTAACACATGGATAATTTATATTGGATGACGTGGGAACATGTGTGGCCGTTTAGGATATCACGTGGATAACTTGCTCTGATTCCATGAAGGAATCTAAGCATGCATCCCAAAACCAATTGGCAATAGGAAGAGTAATCCAAACTCTTATAAACCACTAGTAAGGCCCTCACATCTTCAATGTGAGATTTCTCTCAACAAATCGAGCATTGGATTTGGGAGAGTGTGAAAGTGTTATTATTTTATTTTATTCTTTTTCTGTGATCTTCTAGTTTCTCTTTTGTTTTGAGCTCAACAGGTGAGAATGTCTTAATTAATTAATTAAGGACTTGGAAAAAAAAATATGGGTGGTAATTACAAGAATATTTGGGCCTTTTATCCTATTACCAATAATCAATTTTGATATAAATATCTAAATTCTTTTCATATCATCAAAGTATGTCACTTATGTTCATGTGTTTGGCTAAGTGATGTCACATGTACGAAGGAGTTTTAAAGATCTTGGCCGGCCTCTCTTATTATTATCGATTAGTTTTGAGTCGAAGGGTTCAATTCTTTTTAGAGTGAACTAATATAAGGTTTGAATCAGTTATCCATAAAAGCATTCAAATCAACAATATATCACCAATAACCAGCAGAAGTCCATATTAACCTCTTCTTTTTAGGGGCCGACATCTTCTTGTCGATCAATTCTCCAGACGATGAGAAATTCTGTTTTCAATTTGTTGGACAGTACGTTGCGTTTGATCTGAGTACTACGTTATTTGTTTGGTCATTTTTTAATTAATCAAAATAAGAATAATCATGTTTGCACTTACACACACTCTTAAAGGGAA
>QANT01007118.1:0-40071 GCA_003254885.1 Purshia tridentata | reverse complement strand
AGCCTTTTAATATGCATCCCTTTTAACCAAAGCATAGGATGCTCTTTAATTAGATTCCCTTAATACACCCACTTTCACAAATAAGAAAATAAGCATAATTGTAATATACCTTTCTCCTTTTGTAATTTATACCCATTTCTTAATTAAATGTTAATATATATGCATCTCCCTCACAATACTCTTTTCAATAACAAAATGTCCTTATTAACAATTGAAAAAATCAATTATGTTACATAGCTTTATTTATATATATATAATAAACGAGGCTATAACTGGAAAACTGACATATTTTGTTTTCTATTCCTGTACAAACCAAATATGGTGGGAAAAAAAATTAAAATTGTGCTTACTTTCCTAGTATTACCAAACATATGAATGAGAATTTTGCATTCCTTTTCTCCTAGAAATGGATAGGAATTGATTTCCAATAATTTCATTTTGCAAACTGAATGCGGTCTTAGAGAAATGCTAGTTTTCTTCTCCTGCTACATTTTCTCTTCTCTTTCATATTTCGTAGTGTGGTCTTATAATCAAAACCATTCATTTATAGATCACCTTTTAAAGATCTATCTATACAAAAAACTCATCAAAATAAAAAATTATTTAGTCATCTATCTATTATCAATAAATTGTTTTGGTAATAGATTCACCGTCTATTTATTAGAAACAATTAAATGACTGAATAATTTTTTATTCAGTTCATTTTTTACAGAAATGATCTTAAAAAGGTGATATGATGAAATTCATTTGAATTTTATTAAAACCCAAAGCAATACACCAATTTCATACCATATTAAGGAACATATATCCTTGAGAAGAAATACCATTGGAGGAATAATTAGTTAATTCGAGTTTTACATGCTTTGAAGTTGGCCATTTTAGAACAATGCTTTCCTCAGTTTCTGGTTAGAGAAGCTCTTAAAAGAACGTGCATGCATGAGAATTAGTTAAAAGAGCTCCTCTGAGTAAGAACTGAGGGAAGTATTGTTCAATATTTTAACGACCAAGTCCATGAATGACCTAAGTACGTGATTAATGGCCAAAACAATGGAGGAAATGGAAGAAGAGGTGACAAGTGTTTGACCCAAAAGTTAAAGAAGTAGTTTACCATCAGCTCCTTTGTGAAAGAAGTTTAGTGGGGCAACCTCGGATTCTAGAAAAGTTGGCAATGTTGAGATTATATATAAATTTTACTTTTATAATGAATAAAACTAAAGTCAGTGTTTGATCATTAGATACTTGCATCATTGGATTTGAAAGAGAACCTCTCCACTTTAAGAGTAGGACAGCAGACACATCAATCCAAATGCAATTTGCTTATAAAATATTCATATTATATATTCAAAGGGGCCATATAATCCATTTTTTTGTTCCTCATTCCAAGGTCACCACCTCCTCCTCCTTATCTCTGTCACACCCACACGTACGACATTATTCCCTCTTTTTTTTTTTTTTTTTACTTTTAAGATATAGTAAAATTAATCATTAATTAATTACTTAATTAAATTAATTTATCTTTAGGGAGGATATAAGAAATTGTTCACGGATTAACTTGATTCTTATCACCCTCGAATCTGCTGTAAAAGATAAATGTTTTAACTTATTAGATGAGCTCCACCTTATAATTTGAGTGAAGGCAGATGTTGTTAAGGGTTCAACCCATGCAACTATATTTAAGGTGTAAATAAAGAGCAAACCAATTTATATCATATAATTTTATATAAGATCATATCTCACAATAAATTAAGCTCTATGTTAGTGACATTAGCCTTAGTCACTAGTTCTTCAAAAAAATTCTAATTAAATGGAAAGTAAAATACTAGAAAAATACGGAGTCTCACAATATATATGACATGATTATATTTATTTTGGCAGATTATTGTAAATTTAATTTGAATTATTAGTTTAGTTTATATTTTTATAAATTATTTCAAATATAATTTTTCTTTTCGTATAATAATTAATTCATGTGGTTATATCCGCTAGGATGGAGTATTTAATGATATTTTATTAATTTTGGGTTAAGTTCATAATTTCGAAAATTAAAAAGTGTATAATAAGAGGAAATTAGGGAATAGCATCACTCTTTTTCTTTTCTTTTTCTTTTTTCTTAAAAAAAGAATTATACATATGGACTATTCAATGCATGTATAAATACATATACAGTACCTCAATGCAGATAGGTAAATAATATAAGTCTGTATAAAGATATAGTACGTGCATGGACAAAGGTGTTCAATTTTAAGGCCATGTTGAAAGAAATGCTCATGCAAACCCCAATTTAAGGATGCACATGGAGATCCATGTGATCGATCATGTACAACAAAGAAGGGACCACAATTGTGTGAAAAAAGAGTACTTCTGTTAATTAAGGGGAGTACATCATTTAATAGAAAGCAACGTACTATGAATGCAAATATATATTGTCCTTCACATTAATAAATCTGTCTACAGTTAAGTACTCCTTAAAAACCCCACAGATTGAGGTATGTGTTCAAAGCTATACATGCTTTAGGCACTAATTTAAGTACTTTGAGCCATTAATTCATCAGATGTAGCTAGTAATTAAGGGCACACCCCTATCAAAATAAAAAAGAAAAGTAAGGGCAGTTGCACTTGTATTAGGACACATGGGGCACTAGTGAATTAGATTACCTTTTTGGCCTTTTAGTATAAGAAGAAAAATTTTGTGAAATGACCCATTTTAATGCTTTGTACATTCTTTTAATTTTTGCGAAATGAGTTAACTTATATATATTTTGACTCTTTGGACATTTTAAAACTGAATTATCTCTCATTTAATGGTAGTTGAGACAATAATCAATTGAAGGTAGAATTAACACATCAAGGAGAAATGAAATTATTGAGATTTATTCAGTACTTAAGTCTAGGTTTGAATTTATTCTCATTTTTCACAAAAGAATTCATAATAACATAACGACATTTATATATGAGGTAAGGATATGACAGGGTGACCTCTAGATTTCAGGAGTTCAAGGCGAAAGGAAAAATGGGGCCTTTAATGTGCGCATATCATTCAGGCTTAACATAGTATATAAATATATAACGAATTTATAAAATTAAAGAGCCCAAAATGTACAATTATTTAATATAATACTATACTTATAGATGTGACACACACTTTTTTTTTTAAATTACAGGAGTAGGGTAGAGTTCGAATCCAAGTGTGCAAGAACGAATATTTTGTTTTTGGCCAATTAGCTAGCTAGACCAACCTCAATTCATGCTTAATAGCCAAATAATAATAAAGAAGATAAATAAATGAATTTAGATTATGACATATTAAGAATTAATTTAGTTCCCTTTAATATAGCTAAACATTAAATATTTTGTTTTTTGATACGAGAAAACTGAAAAAGTTTAATTGTGGATTTCACTAATGTGGCTATTCTTTCAAATATGAAAAATTGAGAGGTTGTGTTGTATGTGGACACTAATATATCCTAACACCCCAAAATATTCATACTTATTGAAAGAGTATCTATCTCCATATTTATCTCTTATAAATAAGGCTGAGTGGGACTGAGTGAGGTCAAGTATGAACAAATATATAAGATAGGGAAAAGATTTTGTGCCACATTATGGCACAAGTATTTTGTGCCATAATCCTATGTGGCAAAATAAAATACTACTCATTCTTTTATTATTTTTGTGATTATACACATCACCATCTATTTTTAATATATAATTAATATCATTTTTAGTGAAAGAGACTATTAGAAAATTACATTTAAATCAATAAAATATTTCAATATTACATAATGGTCAATGCAAATTTTATTTTCCCATAAAAGTCAATGAGTTTTAAAATTATATTCCACTTTAGTCACTAAACCCAATTTACTTTTGGACAATAGTGATTAAAATGAAACTATGAAAAAATGCATTGATTAAAATGTAATTGTGAAATATTTTACTGATTTATTTGTAATTAACCCAAAGACTATCTTATCCAAGCCAAATTAAATGATTCTAATTAATTTATACTTAATTAAATAATACACATTATTCTTTTGTTTTTGTTTTTACAATTATAGCGTTTCCGCAAATACTGCTTGAGCTCTCTGGCTTTACCCAAACATATTTCTGCATCTTTCCAATATGAAAGGCTAGCGTATATGTTATATATCTTCTTGTAAAAAAAGAATCCTTAAAATGTAATGTAAAAAAGACAAAAAAAATTGCAAAAACAATGAATTTCTTAATGAAAGAGGAAAACCATGAATGACAAAGTCATTAAAAATCAATAATCACTCATGTCCAATTGCTATACAAAGCAACTCATCTTAAAATCTTTTAGAGGCTTCACCCATCCTTTAGCCCTACGTAGTAAATCAAACCCATAGCACATTTTTTAACAAAACCGCCCACCCCCCACCCTTGCTAGAATCTAACCATTATTTTATATATTTTTACACTTTTGTTCTTGAATTCATATTGTGTTTTTAAGTGAATCTAGTTTACTTTAACTTAGTTTTATATGTTTTTTTAGGTTGAAGAGCAAAGAAAAGAAAACAAATAAAAAAGGGACTGCTTTGATATTTTCGGAGTTAGGAATTTCTGGGCAGATCAGCCTTCTTCTTGGATTAAACTGCACCTTCTCGGAGCAAACCAGATGATAAGCCTTATATCGCTAAAAAGATACGGATGTCAGCTTCTTGTAGAATTTTACGGATCATGATTTACATTTTTCTAGGAAAAGTTATGGCTATTTGAGTACATATAGGTCAAGAAACTAGTTTGTGCACAAATTAGTAAAGTTATATGTTATATGCATTTCAAAATACATTTGCATACAATGAGATGAGCATTCTATTAAATAAATTCTCTAAATGTAATCAGTCATAAGTTGTTGATCGATGAGTCTCACATTATAGGCCTCACTCCAATTACATGTCCACAAGTGTTCAATATTAGCGAACAAAGCGAATGTCTAGTGATTTTCAAAATTTTTTTAAATTCAAGTCGTGTTTATTGTTTATTTTTGTTAGATCTAAATGAGGAATTTAATTTCTTGAGTTAAATTAAAAAAAACCTCATGGGTACGACAATCCTTTTTCATATACTATATTACATCCACCCTGTATAATTGTAGGATATCGAATAGAACCTAAATCCTAAACTAAATAATTGGATTGAGGGTTTTTTTTTTAAGAAACTGAACATTTAGAGGTTTATAATTTTATCATAAAATCTTTTTAAAATTTTTTTCCTTTTGTGATTTGATTTATGTTTTATAGAATTTTAAATGAGAATATATTAGTCTTTTAAAATGCTTATGTGCAAAATATATTATTAAATATATTAAATAATTTAATTGACATGAAAATTATATGTCATTATGGCACGTGCCATACTATGGCACTCTAGCATTGCCCTTAATTAAAATATATAAGTGTTTGCTAGCTATAGCTAGCTAGCTACATATCCAGAACTGAGATATGCTATATCATATATATGTATAATATTTTTGTTTGTACGTGTCGAATATCAACCAAACGTTCGTATTGGATTTCAATCTTAGATCGAGTCGTGTCAAAAATGCGGTAGTCATGTCCCACAAATATATATGTAAAATAACTCATAAATTATATTATTATTGACTGACTGTTCTTATAAAGTTCTTAATGCCTTGTTTATTTTACATAGAATTCATTGCAATATTATCAAGATCACTAATTTAACCTCCTTTACATAACACACACAAACTCTTTCTACTTAGAATTCATTGCAATTTACACAACACACACAAACTCATACTACTTGCAAAAGTCCATATTGAATTAATCGAACCCATGTAAATGCTGTCCGTGTACATTGGATGGTAATAATGATGACTTTCTTGTAAATTGTCGGCCATTTATATATGATTAAATGGTCCCACGTTGCCTAAAATACTACTATTTAAGAGTGGTGAATGGTGATCCACAACTTTCCAAAAACAAACAAAAAAGAAAGAAACAAAACTAGTCAGTGGCAAACGTGTGCACATAGCGTCAAGGCCGCCAGCCAAGTCAGCAACTTATCCATAAAGAATCCATCCAAATGCAGATGGAGTGGTACGTGGCTGTGGCCTCTCTCGTGTTGCACACTCTCAACAACACCTTCCTATTACATTTTATGTTTTCATTGAAATACAAAAGATAAGAAGAGAAGAAAAAGAAACAAAAAGAAAGAAAGAGAAGAAAAATAAACAAAAAGAAAGAAAATGATGTTTTGGTTTTTGTTTTATTTCTTATTCATATTATTCTTTCAATTATATATATTATTTTACGTATCGCATTCTTGTATATGTGTAACCTAACTAGTCAGACTCCTATTTATTTATTTGTTAATTTTTCTTTGGAGCTGGTTGTTAGCCTAAGCCACGAGCTTGAATTTACTTCAAAGTCAACTGTATAACCGACCTCCACACATATGTCGGCAGTCATATAAGTTATATATTCAATAATCAAACGTGAATAATTGTATTTATTTATTTATTTTCTTGAATAAATAAAATAGATGGATGTATATATCCAGTGTTTGATTTCACTCAAGTTGGGGAGTGAGTAGATCGATCACATCAAGGGATCGAAGGCTTTGAAATTTCAAGTTTTCAAGTCAATGAATCATCGCCGACTAAGAAAAGTAAAAAGCAAATTGTGATATATGATGCATTACGTTACAGTTTATTTGCATGATTGTGATGCCGTATATAGTTGCATGCTATGATCGACCAATTTTACGAAAAGTCTGCCTTTTCTTTTTTAGTACATGGCTTCGACCCCATTGTACAAAAAAAAGGGTCTGCCTTTTGAAAAGCTCATTATCACCATTTTGATGGTTTTGATCTATTTCGGAGCATCATTGTGTTGACAAATAATTAATAAAGTTTCCCGTTATCTATACGCAGTTAACCTTAGCATTGTAAATTTTTTTAGTTCATACGATGTAATGACCTGCACCTTCCTAGGTAATTTTGAAAGTGGGCCTAGAGTTGACTTTTGATTTGAGTGAGATTTTAACTTTGACCCTTGGTCCGTTAGGAAGGTCTTGAGCTCACGAGTTCGTCGACACGCGGCATGGGTCGTTTAAAGTTACGGTTAGAAAGTTATGAATGTGACAAGTGACCAAAAGTTGACTTTTTAAATTACCGGAATTTCGGAGTTGACTTTGACATGGTTACGTAGAGCTCGACTCCACGAGTTCGTAGACACGAATTACGCGTCGAACGGAGCTACGGTTTGTAAGATATGGACGAGTGAAGTAAGTGGCAAAATCGTAATTTGGGTGACTTAGCCTTTAAAGATTCTAGAATTTTCTGGAATCTTCTCTCTCCTTCTATTTCTCTCTCTCCCCTCCTCTCAGCCCGCATAGTCTTCCCTTCACTCTCCTTGCGCGCGACACACACCTCCCTTCTAGCTTGCTTCCGGCAAGACCTAACCGTTGACGACCCCTCTCCCGTCGACGCCAGCCAGCCAGCGACCCCACGATGTCGACCACCCAGCTCCTGTCGCGCGCTGCTGCTCAGAAGGAACCCCACAAGTCGCCGGTCCTTCCCCAGTTTCCGGCCAGTTTTCCGGCGAAATTTCTACTCATTTTAGGTGGGTTTCCTCCCTCTCTCTTCCATCTTTGAAATTCTTTGTGCTGTGTTGCCAATTTGGGTTATTTTGGATATGGGGAAAAATTGGAGGTTTAGGTTCCAAATTGGGAAGCCTTTGATCTGCGGCTTGGGGGTGCTAATTGGTGGTCGGGTTAGCTAATTTCCAACCTTAGGGAGACTTAATTTCAGTTTAGAACCTTGGGCTTCAAGGAAAATTGAAGAAATTGGAAGCTGGTGAATGAGGGGCTTGGCCATTTCGGGTGGTTGCTCGAAAATTTGGGAAATTGGAACGATCTAGTGATATTTTAGCCAAATTCCACCAATTAGAAACTTAATCCGGAGTTTGGGTTGATGGGTTCGAAAGGAAAGGTAGAATTTGTAAATTGGGGATTGGAAGCACCACTTTGTTTGGGGTTAAGGTTAAGATGATCTTTTAACCACGAAATTTAGGATTTATTGATGACTTTAGATTTTACTAAGCGGGTTATTAGCTTGGGTTGTATAGAAAAGACCGGGGTTGAAGAAACCCCAATTTATTGGTTGTAGGCATTTTAAACTTTGGAACTAATGGCATATTTATCTTTTTCTTATAGGGACTACACCCGAGACTAAGGGCGACCCAGTCGAGCAACGAGACTAGATTCCTTGACAGTGAGTGGACACTTGTTTTTAAATTTCATGATTTAATTCATATTTATATTTTGAGTTTTAATTGAGTTTCATTAATTGAGAAATATTATTTAGTTCTTGAGCATGATTTGAGGATTAATGTATGGAAATAGATTTGATGTGCTTGGGAACTATTTTTCATAATGATTTATTCGAGCCGTTAGATCTTGGAAACGTTTTGATTTCTCAAGTAAATGTATGTGGTTTACTCATATCTTGAAATATTAGAGGTTTGGTTATTGAAAAAGATTTTATAGTTGTTGGTTTAATAATTTCACAGTATTGGAAAGGTTATATGTTTTCATGGATGGAAAGAGATTTATGGGAAATGTTTTTCAAACCACCCTTTGCAATACCCTTCAGATTATCAGTTTATATAGGTCTTTGGGACCCATCACGGCACACACATAGGCTTTGGGCCGTGTGCGCCCTTTGGGGGTGACCTTGCGTGCACATATGGCAGGTATATTGGCCCTGCATGTGTATGATAGACTCTGGCTCTGCACATGTACCGCAGGATTATTGGCCTTGCATGCGTATGGCAGGTTGTGGGCCCTGCGCATATATGGCAGGTTCTATGGATAACTATTTGGGTGAACATTTTTATTATTATATCAGTTTTATAAGAATGTTTCAATGGGTATAAACCTTCAGTTCTGATTTGATATTTGTCAGCTTGATTAGTTTTATTTATTTTTCTCAGAAAATCTCAAAGTGGATTTTAAGATATTGATTTACTTATAGTCACCAGTGGATTTTACAAAATCTTTTAAAACTGAGGGATTTTAAAGAGAGACGTGAGGTCTTGGTGCCAAATTATTTCTATAGTTTGCCATAGTAAACGGATTTTTATAATTTAAGTTTAAATGTTTCTTATCTTCGTCCACTCACTGAGTCGTCTCACCAATTTTATCTTTATTGTTGTTTTAAATTTTTCCCTCAGGTTGTAGCGAGGGAGCGGTCGTGCCAAAGACGTTGAGGAAATCTAGCGAGCTTGTGAATTTTTGTAGGCGCTTAGTTACCCTTGTAAACTTGGTTTTTTAGTGAATTTTGTAGCCAGTCCTGATAATCTTTTGAATATTTAAATAATTGATTTTGAACTTTGGGTCGAAGACCCCTTGGTTGTGGTAAAGGAGCTGTAGTGGTTAGAAGTGTGCTTTTATAGGTCTTCTTGAAGAAAGGGTTAGTCCAATTCAGGGGAGGTTCTACCGAATTTTCGGTAAGATTTTCCTTGATATTGAATTCTCGCAGGATCACTCCGAGTTCCAGGGTGGAATTCGGGGCCGGTCCTGTCATATGAAGTTAGGTTTTAACTCTATTTTTAGGCCAAAAAGTACCAAATTAAAACTTAACATAAAACAGTTAAAGCCTCTACAATGAATTTTACACCATATTAGGGTAAGCTTAGGGAATGGGCCCTAAGCTTGCTGAGCGTTTCACACTTTTGATATCCGAAAAAAAAAATATATATGATTGACTGTACCCAAGGAGTGTAATATCGGTAATATCGGCGAAATTTCGCCGATATTATCGTTTTTGGAGGGGTTCGAAACGAAATGCCACTGTTATGTTCTTTTCGTCAAAATTTCGACGATTTCGTCGAAATTTCGGAAAATTTCGACGAAATCCTGAAATTTCGGCGAAATTCAAAATTTGCTTAGAACCCTAAAAATCAATACCAAAATTACACCAAATTGACACTTCAAACTTTAGGGGAATAAAAGCCTATGGTGAGGGAAGAAAAACCCACAAAAAATATGGGTGATCGGAGCTCGAAGGTGGCCGGAATTAGCCAAAAGAGCCGGCGGAGGGAGGTCGCAATTACTGGCGTGGGGAGGTCGGCCGGGCTGGGTGACGACTGGGTTATGTTGGCGCCGGCTTGGGGAGTCCACTAGTGGCCTTAGATTGCTGGAAGGTGGCCGGCGACGATGAATTCTTGGCTGGGCAGGTTGGCGCAAGAGAGAGAGTTACTGAGAAAGGAAAGCTGAAAGGTTAAGAGCAGAGAAAAGAAAAAGTGAGGAAGAGAAAGAGAAAAAAAANAAAAAAAAAAAAAAAAAAAAAAAAGAGGAAGGGGTGCGCACGCGCAGAGAAAAAAGGGTGCAGTGGGCCACCAAGTTCCAACGTGATACATTACATCATACATGCACAATTTGAATTTTGAAAGTATATTAATGGCTGATCAATATTAATATTAATAATTTAATATATATTTATGGAATCAATATTTAAATATATTATTTAATACTTAGATATATATATATATATATATGTATGGCATTACTAATTAATACTTAAGTCTATCATATTAATATATGGCATCACATTTAGTGATGTAGTTTCATAAAATTAATATTAATATAATATTTAGTAATATGAGTCATATGAGTATATGACTACTTAATTAATTTGGTAGAGTTTTCTTTTAACAGTATTTACCTACAACGCACATTATATTTACTTTATATCACATTAAACCTATAATATGATTTAGTTTATTCAATTTTTTTTTATAAATATAATAGATAATATGTTATATAAACATATGGTAAAGTTTCATTCAAAATTTTCATAGTTTGATATTAATTTCCGTTGTTTTTGTTTAAACCCTAGCGAAATCGAAATTTGGTCGAAATTTCCATCGAAATTTCCGTCGAAATTTCCGTCGAAATTTCCATCGAAATTTCTAGCGAAATCGAAATTACATTCCTTGACTGTACCTGAGAAGTAATATTATATATATATAATCTCTTCAATACTCCAAAAANAACAAAAAAAAAAAAAAAAAACTCTCAAACACAGAAAATACTTATTGCCCCAAATATTTTTCCCAACATAACAAATTTTAACATATATCGGTGAGGTTAACTACATAGGGGACTATATATATGTGAGTGAAGCCATACAGTAAATCTGAATCAATATAATAATACATACGATTGACTCTTAACTAAACTAAATGTGTGATACAAATTCATTCAGACAATATTACTTTGCTATATGAAAAGATGACGTCCTCACCGCTAGAAACACATCTTGTTTTTTTTTTTTTTTTNNNNTTTTTTTTTTTTTTTTTTCATTTAATTTGTTTAATTTTGTTTCTTAATTAGAGGTCGAGTCCTGATGTCATGGTCTAAGGTCCGATGTTCAAGTGCCCAGAATTGGGGCTTAAGTCCTAGGTTTTTTGAATCTAGTACGTACTTGGTCTAGGGACCATTGCTCGTGCCTCGGGTTTGATTTCGGGGGCTTGTTCTAGATTCCGGACTCAATGCCTAGGTTTAGGAGTTGTTCGAGAAACAAGATTTTTTGCATACAATCTTTCAGAATTTGGGTTGTTTTATAGATTAAACTTTTTTATAACAAAACAAAACAAAACAAAAACGTCTTTTTTAATTACAAAAATGAAAACAATTGTTAGGAGGTTTTTTTTTTTGGTGCAATAGGGGCCGGGCGTCTGGGAGGTATATTGATTATGCTAAGTATCTCAAGTAGTATTTACTTATTATAAAATAAATGAATCTTTAGAGTGCTTATATTCTTACCCCCTTATCCTATTTCTCTACTCACTATATTTTTACACCCATCATTAAATTTGAAAAAATATATAAAACTCTTTTTAACTCCTATTATTCTTATAATACATTTTAATATATCAACACTCACCTAAACACTTTTCTAACCCCGTTAATTATCATCCCTCCCATTCATCTTAAAGGAGGGTTGAGAAGAGTATTTAGTCGGTGGGTATATGAGTTAGTATATTGATCAAAGGGCATTATAGGAATAACGAGAGGTGAGAATAGTGTTTTTATAGTTTCTTTTAAAATTTAATAGAGGGTGTAAAAATAAAGTGGAAAAAAAATATTAAGACAATGAGTAAAAATATAAGCACTCTTACTAAAACATTGCCATATATATCATTTAAAATTAAAATTTGGGATACAAATTTAAGATTCATAGCATTATTCTTTTCCATCAATGTATATGCAACTCCGCTTTAAATATGCTCCTTGCGTATATTTGCTGGTTCAACTAAAAAGTGAATGACTTTCAAGTCCTCACTACATTAAAAAACTGCAAGTAATATTAAACTGCTAAGAGAAAGACTATAGCTATATATACACTTGGTAAATTTCAATATTAAAAGAAAAATGTTTTAAATATTAGATATATGCCTATATATGACTTTGTGCCTAATCTTTTAGTTATGAAATTGCCTTTTCGAAGACCTCAAATTCACATAACATTCACATGGCGTATTGAAATCCTCTTAACGTATTGTATAGATCGAATTAAGTTGACTTTTTCAGATGAATGATAGTATCCCCAAATTCACCATAAACTTATGCATATTGTATGACTTAGTATAATTCTTGAATAAGAAATAAATAAATCCTATTAGTTTTGCAGATCCAGTAATTTGAAAACAAAGTTAGCAAAACAAGTCAATACATGGTATATTAAAACTGTGGTGCAAGAGCCAATACTGGTATAAGTCTCACAATACGAATAATAGTAAATGGTCAAAGCATAAATAGCGGGGTAATTAAGGCATTAGTCAAATTGCAAATTTAAATCAACAAATAATAAAGTATAAAACTTTTAGACCCTAGAATAAATGGAGGAAATCAAACAAATTACCACATGAAAGGAGAGACTTATTCATTGCGCACCATTAAAATAAGGTGCAACAATTGGACTCAAGTGTCAACTGCTTTCATTTTACCAGGAAAAACTAAGTAATTTTATTTAAGACTTTTTCCCAATAGGAATGGTAGAACTCTTTTTTAGGTTTTTGACAATCATATTTCTTCTCGAAAAAATATTATATCCTAAGTTCAATTTGCTGGATATAATTTGAAGAAATCAACTTGTAGTACCCGTTAATTTATTTTATTCCTGTGGTTGCAGAACCTTACTTCTGTTGGATGAAACAACAAAGCTTTCATATACATGCATTTCCTGGCTGATTTGGCTTTTAGTAACAATCTCATAATTTTTATTTTGTATGATTTTTGAATCCCAAAAATGTAAACTATTAAAATTTTTTGATTAACAATATGAATAATGATATTTGTACACTCTTATCTGACTATATTAGATGATCGATCACCTTATATAGCAGTTGATGTAGTGATGCAATATAATTAATAAAATGGATTGACATAAATTTTAAATTTTAATTATTAGCATAAAGTGATCAGTTAATATGATCAGATAAACATATACAAATAACATTAATCATATATATCAAACTAACCATTTGTCACATGTGCAGCTTCATTATGGACGAGAGATGGAAAAATTTGATAATTAATAAAGAAAAGTAGTTATTGAATTTTATGAATCTTCGAACAATTAATGTGAAAAAGGTTGTTCCCAGCTTAATCTTAACATCTGATTTTTGAAACAGTTTCTTGAGATGTCCTTAGACATTGGGTTTGGGCTAATCTAGTGCATATGCATAGCCATTAGCCCACTCTCACTTTCATTGTTAATGGGTAGGCCATGCTCATGCTCTTATCGTTTCATCGCCCATATAACTTGTCTCATAAGTTAAACATCATCAAAAGGCTTTGCCAAGCTTTAGTCCAATCCACATCTTCCAATGAATTGGGCCAACCAGATCTACTTGTTTTTCACACATTTAAATAAATTTAATTAATTTTTGTTCAGCTTTTGTAATATACTCTTGTAATTTTCAGTTTGTACTAACTTCATATTACTGACTCAAAATTACAATCAACCTTTGTGTGTAAATCCAAGAAAATGGGTGGCTAGTGATGTAAACTCTGCTTGGTACGTTTGTGAAAGTTCTTTCTCTTAAAAAGAAAAAAGAAATAGAATTGGACATACTTGATGTGAATTGCGCATTACATATATGGAAGAGAGAAAATCTATCGTCGTAAGGACAATTCTTTAAAAAAGTAACGTAATTTTCATTTTCACACTTGGATTGGGTACAGATAATGTTTTTAATGACTTCCACCTACGCAAAAAGGTCCACAAGTTAATGTTTATAATGATTTCCACATGCGTCTAAAGATGATTTTCACATGGTTTTATTCTATACATGGCAAGTGGTTACAAATAAGTACTCAGCACTCAGGACTCAGCAGCACTCAACAAAATTTTAAAAAATAGGGTTAAAATTAATATTTAATTGCCTATTAATTTAAGAAATTAATTGAAATATTCAACTAAAAATTAATGAGCAATGGTGAAAAAACTCATTTTATAAATTGCTATACAATACTTTACATTCTCGAGGTGAGATATCAATCTCAATATAAATAGTAATAACATAATATTATTCTAATGTATTCAAAATTTACCTTAAAAAAATTATATTATATACACAAAATTCGAACCTATAAACGAAGGCTAGAAATGAGATATTTGGGCCTGAGACGAACCATAAAAATTGGATCATTGACTTTTTTATTTCATCAATTTCACCAAAAGAAAGTTGTAATGTGAAATTTTACTTCACAATTACGATGGATCTTGTGTATACACATTAGTGAAGGAATCACTAATTGGCAATGAGAGGAGTAGTCCAAACCCCATGGACAATTTATATTGGGTGATGTGAGAGACGTGTGGCCGTTTAGGTACATCATGTGAATAACTTGATTCTGATACCATGAAGGAATATAGGCATCTATTTTAAAACTAATTGGCAATAGAAAGAGTAGTCCAAATCATTATAAGCTATTAGCAAGACTCTCATATTTTTAATATGAGATTTCTCTCAACAGTTAGTACTTAAGGCATGCCAACTATACATGCGGTAAAAATCAAGTCATAAATAATCAAATTTCTTATAGAATTGGTCTACACTCATAGGACCACTCCTGCCATAAATTAGTGCAATATATTATCCTAATATATAAGAGAAAGGAAATAGTATATTATTGGAAAAATGGATTCAATTTGACACAGTTTGCATTTTCTTTTTTTAACAAACATATTTGTATTAAGGAAAATGCTAGCTAAGTGTACTATATTTGGTACCATCTTGTATACCACTAGCTCTTTAATAGAAGTTAGACCCACCAATACAAATGGGTTTCACCTCTATTTTTAAAGAGATTAAATGTGATACACATACCACTAGCTCTTTAATAGAAGTTAGACCCACCAGTACAAATGGGTTTCACCTCTATTTTTAAAGAGATTAAATGTGATACACATAGCATTACCTTAAAAATAATATGGTAAAAATATTATTGGCTGTATTTCACATGGGGTAGGGAGAAACACCAAGACAATTAGTATGGCAGTTCTTCCACTCCCCAGAATGCGATCTAAGCATTTTGCTTGCCTTGTATTTCAAATCCGGAGCACAATCAACTTGTAGCAAAGTACAAAGCTTTGCCACAGCCCCAACCTCCAGCATTTCCTGAAGCACCACACTGGTTCCCGAATACTTGCATATCAAGGAAAGAATCATAATGGCTTGATCATCCACCGCCGGCGTAACCCTCAAAATCCTCTTCGACACGATGAAGACACCGCCTTTGTGACTCAGAAACTGAGCCCTGCCATCTGCACAAGAGCACAGGTGCACCAAGATACGTAAAACAAGCTCGGTAGTACGCTTTTCCGGTGCACCCAGTTCGAGCTCAATTAGCTCGTGCACAGCCCCGGCTTGAATCAGGTTTAGTCGGTTTCTTCCCCAGGCACACGTGTCCAGCAGGACATGCAACGCTGCGTTGGTCCCTTGTGATGTGAGCCCTTTCATTCTGAGAACCCCTACAATTGTTTTGAAAAAATCAGGGTTTAGGGTTTGAAGCAGGTTCGAATTGGCATTTTGGGTGATCCATTTGAGTACCAAGAGCGCATGGGTGTTGAGTGCCGTGTGTGCATGGTTTTGGGCATCACAGCTGCAAACCCACGTGAGCGAATCTATGATTCGAATGTTTTCCATTAGCAAATGATTGAGTTGTTGGGGAGGAATACGAAGGAGGTTAAGTAGAGTAAGAGCCTCTTCGAGACCATCCACTCGATTAAATTTGTAACACGAAGTTGCAATGAACAAGAAAATGGCCTTGGGCACACCGGCTTCGACCATATACTTTCGGTTGCCTTCATTTTCAGTAGCGAGAAGGTCCAAAGTTTTAAGGATTTTCAATTGGAATTGTGGGTGCCAAAAGTCCTTGAGCAGCTTGAGGACTTGGGCCTTGTCGAGAGGCGGTTTTGGGGTTGGGATCCGATCAATGCCGTGAGAGGCGTTGTCAGTGCACCATGCCTGGATCAGACGCCGGAGGGTGTGGTTCGGGGTTAATTCGGAGTCTTTCGGGAGGGGCTGTTTGGTGACAGGGCAGGTGGTGTTCTTGGTCTGGAATAGCCAGTGCTCGATGCTGTCTCGGTCGTATGTGATGCCTGTTATGGCTGTCACAGGGTCTTGCATGATCTCAAGGGATATTGGGCAGATGAAATATTGAGGGATTTCAATATCAATGTCATCCATGATAAAGCTGTTGGATATGAATATGATGATTAATAAATTGGTGGAGGGTCTGCTAAGGAAGCTCGAAATTAATGTGGGAATGGAATTAATATTGAAGAAAATATTGGTTGTGAGTGTGGAAGGTGGAAGTTTTGGGATTGTGGGTGGTAAGAGTATGCGGCTAATATATTGACCAGAGAGAGAGATCTTGAATTTTTGGAAGCAAACATGCAGTGTCATGGAACAAATAAATATATATATATTTTACCCAGTACGTGAAAGTATGTGTAATACCAATCCAATATATTCCAAGCCTTTGGTGGTCAAAGACTCAAAGCAGGAAAGCTGTACGTGGCCAATGCTCCAAGGCCAATTAAAAGGGGCCTCAAAACTCAAGATTAAAGAAGAAGACGGAATAATAGTGTCTGTCGACTACTGTCTAGAGCAATTGGATTGGGACCCCTTTCAATATTACCTTCCTTTTTGATAATTCGAGTCAATAATATGAAAAACCAATCCAGATATTATATTCCACTTTTAAATTAACTTACAAATTTGGTTGTAAAGTTTTAATTAAAGAATTTCAACTGTTGAATATGTTATGTTAAGTTATTTATTTCTCTATATATAAATATACATGCTGGTATGATTTAAATCGAACTTGATTTGGGATCTTTTTAATTAGATCTCCCTTAATCATTTGGGATCCAATTTGATTTTTATTGTGATTAGAGGCAGGTGAGTCGACATAACTATGTATCTGGATAATGTTATGGCGTAGGTGTACGTTGCGATTACATGCATGAAACAACGAGGAAACTTCCTAAAGACAAAATCAATCATCCGAGTCAAAAAGGACAAGTCTGCCTTAAATGATCTAACAAACTATGAACTGAGGGAATACGCAAATGTTTTTTTTTGATTACCGGCCACCTCCAACTTTTATTTGTCATCTTTAAATTTTTAAGGGTCGTTTATTGCATAAGAAAAAGGGAGTTTCTTTATAACTACAGGAATATTTTTCTATAATGCTGAACAGGTATTGAAATTAATTGACTTTTAATTGTTTACTCGTACGAAGCTAAAATAAAAAGCCAAAAACGTTGCAAAGAGAAAAATGTCATTACTCTCCTACCTTATGAAAGCCACCCAAGGCATTGAATAACAAGCTTTCTTTAATAAAAAATAATAAAAAATTTGGTGGAAAATATAAATAATAGAAAATTTTCAGGAAAGGCCAGGTTTAATTAATGATGAATTTCCTTTTTTCTGTTAGTCTTCTTTCAGGTTGGCTTAAAGAAAATTATTATATAAAAAAAGGGAGAGAAAAGCGAAACAAGAGAGAATGCATAACGTAATTCATTAATTATTATTCAACAATTTATAATTAGTGCATAAGCTTCTTGATATTTACTTGTCAGTCAAAGCATGAGAAACTAACTGCCTTTTCTTATTTGGTAAATTTAGTCAATGCATGTAGATGCAGTTATACGATTGGATTTGGTCGCCTTTCATTTACCTACGTTCACAAAGTCAAGTCAATTCATATTCCACTGTGGCTAGCTGCTCAATTCAATCAAGCAATCGCCATAAATATGTAATTAATTAATTTCTAATAAAATATTCAGAATCGCTAAACGTATCATATAGATCTATGAATAGTGACCTAAAAAAATAGATGATTCAGATTTTTGAAAAATTACATAGATTTCACAAATAAGCTTGAATTTGAGATCTTACATTTGAAGGGGTCTGTAATCTTATCTTAAATATAATAAGGGATGGCTTATGGGACCTACTCCACACTGTAATTAAAATTAGATAAATTCAAAACTATTTCAAGCAATCGCCATAAATATGTAATTAATTAATTTCTAATAAAATATTCAGAATCGTTAAACGTATCATATAGATCTATGAATAATGACCTAAAAAAATAGACGATTCAGATTTTTGAAAAATTACATAGATTTCACAAATAAGCTTGAATTTGGGATCTTACATTTGAAGGGGTCTGTAATCTTATCTTAAATATAATAAGGTATGGCTTATGGGACCTACTCCGCACTGTAATTAAAATTAGATAAATTCAAAACTATTAAGACATCTAATTAATTGTGATAGAATAAACAGACAAACATAGTGATTCCTTAAACACTTGAAATGATGACTTTTTTGTCAAATGGTTAAATGATATCTCATTTGTCTAATGTTTTACAAATATGATTCTTGTATAGAAACTTAGAAAAAAGACGGTTTTGATCATCGAATTATAGTACGGAGTAGGTCTCACAAACCATATCTCATCATGTTTAAAATGAAGTATACCTCAACGGAAATTTTTTAAATTACGGATTCAGCGCCGATTAATTAGCCAGTACAGAAATTGGGCCAACTGCCATAAGCTTCTTGCTTCGATTAGCTGTCAATTTTGATTACTTATTTTTTTTCTCTTTTTGGACATGATTGTTGACTTTAAGGTATAAATCGAGAGTTAAAACCTAAACATTATAACGATGAGCATGTTTCAATCTAAAAAAATATTAATGAAAGAATTTACATTCGAATAAGAGAGAATTTGTACATATTTTATTAAGCAACATGTTTTGTATTATACTGATAATCGAAACTTTACATGTACTAGACATATAATTTTGCAATTTATTTTGTCTATAATTTTGACTAACAATCTGATAAATAATTAGTCAAATTTAGATGTTAAAAAATTTAACAATGCTACACTTACCACGTTTTTATACCATAATTTTATACCATTTTATGTGGCAATCTACATGACATTCATATATTGGACACTAAAAAATAAAAAATAAAAATCCTAAAAATAAGAAAATACTCTGCCAATACAATAATGACACGTAAGATAGTACAACAAATATGGTATAAAAATATGATAAAAATAGCATATAGCCGTTTAGTTTTTTTTTATCTTTTGCAACTGAGGATATCGATATTATATATTGTTCTAGCATTCATATATATATAGAGGAAGGCTAGATTATAAAATCTTATATTTAACACTAAATATAGGATATTTAGTGGAACTCACCACGTAGTTTTATGTATATTTTGTTGACTTTTCTTGAGCATTCTTGGCCAACAATTTCGGCTGGCTGTGGTATCTGTTTCATTAATAATGGTGATTCTAAGTCATTGTTTTTTATTTGTTTTTGTGTTTTGCTATGATTCTGCTAATTTGGGACGCTCTACTTTTTAACTGATACATGCATGCATCAAACCGTTAGTCCTCACTCTTACTTAACTTAATTAGAAACTATAAAGAACCATATATTTAATCGCTCTATATATTATATAACAATTTTTTATTTATTAAAAAGGCATCAAGCCGAATTATGTATTTATCTTCAAGCAAACAAAAATATCATGATCGAGAGCAGACTGAATCTAATTACCCCCCTCCATCCAAATGAAAGAAATAATTAATATGTTCAAAATCAAATTAGAACGGGGTAACTTATGAGCCACCTTATTACAAGACAAGCAAATTACTATATAAAAAAAAACAAACAAACTAAAGCCATTGATCTAAAGGTTCATTATAAGCCAGCCATTGGCTAGCTCAGATTGTGAGAGAAGAGTGGAGTGAATTTAATTTAGAGTCAAGTCATGGGTTCAATTAAAGTCCACTATTATTCAGATGAGATGTAATGGTACACTCAGATGAGAAAATTGCTTCTGGAAACATGTGACTTTCAAAGGATCAACATTCAATATTGAACAATATTTCTCTAGTCCTTGATTATAGAGGAGTTTCTTCAACCTCCTCTCACAAAAGCATGTCGTTTTTAATCTTTTCATTCTAAATAAACAAAAAATTAATTCATAAATTCAATAAAAATATCAAAAAGGACATGTATATGTGAAAAGAGGTTGAAGGAGTTCTTCAATCAAGGACTAAGGAAAGTATTGTTCAATTTACAGGCCTAAAAAGAAATTTTATTTTCTGATAATTGTCATCATTGTTAATTTTTGGTAAGTAGTATTCTTCAATGAACATATATTTCACCCTGCATGGCTTGAAGAATAATAACTGCAAGTGCATGAAGTTTGGATTTTGTCATTCATAAATCTCATATTGTAATTCGCATTGCAAGCAATTTCTTTTACGTGTACAGAGATATAATTATTGGGGTGAGACCGTGAGAGAATGGAAATATTAGTTTGAGTCTTTTGACCCAATAAATGATTGTTAATTAAAATAATTCCTAATTAACTATAGTTTGGACAGTGAAATTGAAAGTGAAATTGAAATTGAAATTGAAAACTGAAATTTTTTTTTTTTAAAATTCTAGTCTTCATTTAAATTTGTTAGACATTGCATTTTTACCGCAATATAACTTTGAAAAAGTTCTTCTAGAATCGAGAAGGTAAACCAATGGACTTTGAAGTCATCATATCTCCACTAAAGATTTAAAATAAGGGAGCAAAATCATAAGAACAAAAATAGTGAAACACTATTTGCACTCTCTAAAAATTTCTTCCAATTTTTTTAAAAGAGTGCAAATAACAACATAATAATAAATACATATTAAAAATAATTCTATAATGATGATGTTTTTATTTTAAGAAAAATAAGGATCGTCATGGGATTTATTGTGCAATATGATCTCTAAAAACTGTTCAGATTTTTTTCTAAATATAATTTTTGTAAATTATTTGCCAAATCTAAATTTCTTTAGTCATTTAATTTTGTCAAATAAATAAATAAACAAAATTTTATAAATACATAAATCATATTGAGAATAAAATGGATACTTAACTATTTGAGATACCCAATTCAAGAGAACATTACACAAGACGTCAATTCACTCAAGCGGAACGAGCAGCCATTGCCGCTTAGGGCTTAAAGTTTAGTTCTTCGATTTTAAGTTTACCGAAAACTTGAGATAAATTATTTTCACATTTACTATACTTGTCAAATTTTTGTTTGAGTTGCTCAACAGTTAAATATTTGCTTTGAATTCAGATTGGTTGGTTTTTATAATTTTTTTGCTGTCATAAATTGGTTTGTTTTGATTCGACTCAATATGTTGAGGTCGGATATAGCTTTTGATGGCCATTTGTTGGAAGAAGCTAAAGAAGTTTGGCGATCTTGCTTGAATTCGTCTGGTCAGTTTGTGTCTCGGTCTTGTTACCCACTTGCTAGCACGCCATTTACATTGTGGCTCTTACCAAAGTTGGGGGTCTTCTATCCCATCTTGGTTAGAAGCTCAATTATTGTTGGATTGTTCTTCTTCCTAGTTTATTAATGAATTGCTTCTTCTTCAATAAAAAAATTTTAAAAAAATTGTTGGTAATGTTATTTTTGAGGGGCTTTTGGGCTTGAGCAAATTCGGTCCAACATGTTGGGCCACATTTTAGTTAAGTAACAGAGTTTGGGCCTCACTCACATTACCCACTTCACCATGAGAGAGAGAGAGAGAGAGAGAGAGAGAGAGGCCAAGACAAACAGAGCGACTGAGTGAGCTTGAGCATTACCCTGTTGCTTGCTCTTGCGAAATCAAAACCGTCAGGGACCAAGTAGTTGGTGAGAAGAGAGGGTATGAATCCTCAAATTCATTTTTCTCTCTTGCAGTATTCGCTATGATTTGTACTTTATCATTCACTATTTATCTATTTTTTCTATTTATTTTGGTTATCAGCAATTCTTTACTTCTATTTTTCCCTTGGGCTGCACTCTGAACTTGGATTTTCTTGGTTTTCACTCTTTATGCATTAATCTCTTCTTGCCCACCAAAAAACTCTATCTGGGTTTCTCTCTTATCTGTACAAAATCTTATTTTATAGTCACTTTCAATTATTTTCCTCAAAAGTACTCTTTAATGAAGTGAATTTTGGGAACAATAAGAATGAGGCGCTAAAAAGATAATTAAAAATGTGGGTTTTACGTATGACGGTCAGAATGTATGCCTAGTCTTCATTTTCTGTTTTTTTTTTTAATCTTTAGTTTAGACTATATGCTTGTGTATGTTTGATTTTGAAAGAAAGTTGGTTGTACGGACAAACAATGAAACTATGCGTCAATTATTAGCCCTCACAAAATGATTGTTCTAAGGTGAAACTTTAATTGTTTCCTTCTTATTAGTTAAGATGTGTTTGGATATATTAATTTTTAGACTATAATTGGCTTAGGAGATTGCAGATATTACTTTGAATAGGGAGTATATACTTCTATATGGTAAGAGCGCCCAAGTTCTTACTAAAAATTTTGCTAGAGAAAAAAGATAAAAGTTCTTACACCAGCTCGTTTAGATTTAAGCTGGTTATTAGTGCTTTTCTATCGTTTGTACCGACATATAGTTAAAATGTACACCGAACTCACTTGTGGTAACTGTTGTATTATATAAAAAATGCAAAGGATTGACCATTGTAGAAAAAGTTTTTTAGAATATCAGAAATCTACTGGTCACTCCATGTTTCTCGAGGTGTAATTTAGGTCAATGTATGCAGATTATTTACCATTTCCAAGCCAAAAAGGAAACAATAGAAGTAATTGGTACAACATCCAGTGTGTATGGCAATCTGTTGGCGCTAACACTTTTGCAGTCACGTTTATCGGCAGATGCTATGATGTGTTCAAGAAATGTTCACTAGTGTGTAATGCTTCAATGGAGTCTCTTGTAAGTTCCCCAAGCTTTTTATTTTTATGTTCCAAATCTTCTTTTCTTTGCCAATCTTAATTATTATGTCAGTTTCTGTTTCCATAGTTGAGACATAGAGCAGCTAAGATTGCCTTTCTCTGCTTTTCTTCCTTTTGAGTTTAGTACCTGCAATGACACTGTAACTGAACCACATAACTGTGATTTAATTCCATCAGTGTTTGTCCAGTAACACATTTGATTCTTATGAGCTTCAATAGTTTGTTAATTAATGACATGGTATATAGAGAAGTGAAAAACTGAGAAATGTGTCATATGTTCAAAACGTTTTTGCTGTGTTGCTTTCCTTTTTTAGTATCCTATTATTATTCTATTCCTTTAATGTTTCTTTTCTTTCAGGGTTCTGAAACAAGGACTCCTAGCAGGATTGGGGACCGATCAACCAGTGATGTTGTTGTGAGGATACGAACACAGGATGGCCGGGATGAATGGTTATATTGTCACTCCAACATACTCATGGAAAAGAGCAAGTATTTCGCTGACCGCCTCTCTGAAAATTGGCCAACATGTCAGATTCTTGACTCGCGCAACTGTGTTGAGGTTTACTGCCAAGAAACAGACTTTGACTACCATGTCAGTGTTCTCCGCTTGCTCTACGTCTTAATAGATGGCTTAATTGATGACATGTGGCATGGTGTAAAAAATGCCCTTGGCATTCTCCAGGTGGCTGTCAAGCTTGGATGCCCACAAATCATCACGGCCTGCGTAAACTACTTGGAAGCAGTCCCCTGGGAAGAATGTGAGGAGGAGGAGATTATAAAAATCATACCACCCATGGGATCACTAGCAGAGCCAATTCTTGCCCGTCTCCAACCAGTCAATCAATCAGCCATCATGGGAATTTTTTTCTCAACCATCCAATTTGCCACATCATCCCCTCCTCCAATCATGAATGATCTCAAGACTTCAGCCCAGGAGCAGCTTGAGTACATGCTAACTGAAGATGATGATGCACCTCTCTTAACAGCTGATGATGAGATAAAATCTGAGGTGAAAGAAAGTGTGAAGAGACTATTTGAAAGATTTAATAATCTATTAGAAGCTTTGTTATGTGAAATGGAATTATCTTCTAATGGAAGGGAAATGCAATCATTTCAATCTCTTTTATCAGATTTGTCGTGGGCATGTCAGATATTAACCAAGTTGGAAATTATGAGGGAGTTTGTCTGCAATTGGATGGATGCATCAGATAAAATTGTTAAGGTTGTACAGCAAGCGAGTCCAACGGCTGAATTAATTGAGACAAAGCTCAAGGTTATTGAGGTGGTGTCAAAGGTTCTAGAGGCAATAGGTTATGGTACTGTCATTTTGCCAACTGGAAAACGGCTTCATATGGTGAAGGTGTGGCTTCCTTTTGTGAGGGTTACAAAACCTCTGATTGATTCTGTCACAACTACTGGTGATGATGCTCCCACGCTAAAAATGGATAGCGAGCTGTGGCAATCCTTGGAATCCACATTTGTTTCCTTAATTCTTGCACTGCCATCAGCAGAGCAGGCAGAGATATTGACTGATTGGTTGGGAAATGAGCATATTCAATATCCTGACCTGACAGAAGCATTTGAGGTGTGGTGTTACAGATCCAAGGTTGCCAAAAGGAGACTATCGGTTATCGCAGTAAACCAAGACAAGATCAATACACATTGAGTCATTAACCTTTTTAAACTGAAAAGCTTACTTATCACGGGTGTATACACTCACTGTGCCTATCTCTCTTATCACGTGACTTATTAGTAGCTACCAAATTTTTTAACACCCTTCCTTAACCAATGCATTTGCAAAAATCTGAGGAGAAAAGTAGACACCATGTTTAAGTTAGTAGAGCCTATTTTGAACTTGTTCCATGTAAATTTTGATTCTAGGATGTCATATGCCATGTAATTTATGATCCTGTAACTTCTGTTTTAACTGTAAGAAAATGTAGTTGTTGGAGTTCTTAATGTCAAAAGTAACTGAAATCAAGGTGAGCGATCATGTATGCCCTGGGTTCAGTTTTGATTTGTAAGTATGAATACCTTATTTGAGTATAGATATGAGTGAGAACTTTCTTCATTTTTCTCTGGTGGAATTTGTTATGCTGTGTTATGCTGTGGTGTCCTAAAGCACATCTGAAGGATAATTGATTGGAATTTATGTGGGGAAGTAATTTACCAATTCAAAGTTGAAGTTCATTAGTGTAACTTTGTGCTTTTCTCAAAACACATAAAAAGCTTTTATGCAATGGAACTCACCTAACAAACTTGTGAAATCTTATTGATGTTTGTATCCTTGACAGAGAAGAAATACTAAAAGATCAAAAGGAAAAGCAAATGGGGTCTTTTATTGTATGTTATCTTTAAAGAAACAATGTTTTGCTTCCAAATAGACATGCAACACATATATTTGCTATTCTTGTTTTGTCTTATGCATGTAGATTCTCTCTTTCTTAAATTAGAGGACTCTTTTTCCCACTTTCCATAAGCAGAGGACCTCAAAGAGGTCTCCACGTCAATTCCTATTAATGCAATATAAAATTTCATAAAAATAAAATATTGCTAACTATATTTTATACTTTTTCTGATTTGAATGGGATATGCACTGTCATACTGTAAGACTTATTTTTTTAACAGACTTGCTTTCCAAGTCTATTGTTTCTTCTTTTCTTGACCAATAATGGTGACCAAGGCATTTGTTTTTAAATGATGTTACGTATACAGATTGGTTGTTAAAGACAAAATATAGATGAAACTTTTGTGTGCGTTGGCATCTTTATATATATATTATAATATTTCATATGGATAACATCAATTCACTTTTATGTTACCAAATTTTTATTCTCCCTACTTTTGATATGAAATCAACAATTAAGTTTTTGTAATCAATATTTTATGTAGAAATTTAGGATTAAATACCTAATTTCAATACTTTTTTAGAAAATTAGTTTTGCTCATAATTTTAGATTTGACTACTAATTAATGAACTTGATTTTTAGAATAGGTCACAAATTTACAGCCTATTTGTTTGACAAATTTACCCTTCTACTATCATTTGGCCCACATATGATGGGTCTTAGATAAAATTCATAAAGTTTTGACAAAATTGTCCTTGATACTTTTATATTGTCTTGGAAATTACTTAATATAGTCTCAACTTTAGTTTTAGTTGTAATTGTACAACACTCAACTTCAAATTTAATTGTGGCTAAATGACAGTCACAGTTAGGTTGTGACTGAATTGAAATATTTTTTAAGAGAAATTGTACTACAATATAGTATAAATAGAGGTCAAAACAATACTTTTACTTAAAATAATACTTAGTATAGTGGTGGGAGTTGTCTTTTTCACTTACCAAGACAATCACAACTAAATTGTAAAACAATCACAGTTAAGATGTGATTGGTTTGATTTTTGTTTTTGTTTTAATACAATATAGTATAAATTAATGTAATAGTATGGATGTAATATATATATTTTATTGTAATGGCATGTGATGTAATATTTGGGAATTATAGTGCCCTTTACTATATTATTATGTTTGACTTTTCAATTAGTACCTAATCTAAAATGCTATTAAATTTTGGTACCTAAACAAAAAAATTATTAAAATTTGGTATTTAAAGTCAATTAACCTTATTTTCTAACATTTTTTCAATTAATAGTATGTGTACCGAATTCATTACATTTTTCTTATTCACATAGGTAACCGTAAATTAAATTTACTTCTTTTTTCTTTTTTGGAAGTGGCATTATGGTTATCATAAATAACACAAACACTTAAGTGACTTAATTTGATTTACAAGTAAGGAATAATACATCTAAGGGTCGAATTCATTTAAACATTTAATAGTTACAACCATTGTATTAATTCAAGATCATTTTCATTAATTTCGGGCTTGCTCGGATTTTTCTTGAAAATTTGGATAATTTTTTTGTTTAATATATTTTGTGATGGGTTTCTCATATGTTTGTGCGAGTGGATTTCGACTCTTGGGCTATGGTATTCGATTAGGGTTTTACTCTCAATATGTTGGTGCGGAGAACTTTCATGCGATGGATGTATGTATTTTATGGTGCATTAGATTCTAGGGCTTGACTATTAATAATGTTAGCCAAAATGACAACTGGTTTAATCATTTGTGCTTCTAACAAAAAATTTTGTTCTCGAGCGCTCGGCAGGTGCATCTGCAAAAATTGTCGATGCAGATACAGATAAAGCTCAAATATGCATATGCAACTCAAAAAATACAGATGTAATTCAAAAAATATAGATGCATCTCAATATACATACAGATGCACCTGCAACTCAAAAAATGCAAATGCAACTCAATATATAGATGCAACTACTGAGCATATGCAGTTCAAGAATCTCATGGATTGTCCTTTAGATCAAGTTAGTATTTCAATATCCTTCTTACTAAATATATATATTAGTAGTTTTGAACAAGAATCTAATTTGTTATATATTTTATGTGTTTATATATCTCTCTTATCAGATACATTTTTGTCATCACATGATGAGAAAGTAGACACATTGGTCACTCATGGTATAAAATTATGGTAAGTGTAGCATTGTTGTATATATGCCTAGCCTATTAGTCTATTTTATTTTTCTTTAATGTGGCATGATAATCTAAACTATTATTTTTCTAGAATCCTTTTAGAATTATCTTTAAAAAATCAGTCAAATTAGACAAGTCGGATAATTGGATTACATTTCGGAGTGATCCTCCAATTCTTAAAGATGGATTCTTTAATTTATGCCGTTGGTTTATCATAAACATTATTGTCAAACTAGTTTTATTTTTCTTTTAATACATATATAATTTATGATGTAGGTTGTATTCTCATTCATTTCAAGTGAAATTTCTTTTAAAAAGGTAAATCCATTATTTTCAGTTTTCAAAAAAAAAAATCTTTTAATTGATGTATTGCTAATCAATATCAATATGCATACGGTTTCTTGGTTTCTCTAATTCTTTTCTGAAGGACTTATAAGCATAATTATCTCTTAAATTAATATATACATATTCTTTTTCATTGTAATTTTGCTAATTAAGTTGACAACACATAATATATATTATCCCAAATAGTCATGCCCAAATTTTTTTATTAATTTAGTTGAGATGATACCTATCACGATTATTGACAAATAATAAATAAATAAAATACACATGACATATTCCCAATTACTTAATATCAATATATATTGGTATACCCATGCCAAATTAAACTAAAGTTTACACCAATCCATCTATCCATCTTCAAAAATTACAAAATAATATACAATCTCAACCATATGCTCTCAAATCCTAAGCTGTAGTCTAAGATCTGAAATGGTTCTATGCAGAAGTATATACCTATACTAAATAAATTCTTCTTTCTTTACACTACCATATGCATTAATCCCTTGTGGATTATCCCTACTATTTAGAGGGCATAGAAAGAAATATTGGGAAGAAGAAGACCCCCGAAGCACAATTCATGACAATGTCTACGATCCCTATCACCCTTCTTCAAGGTCGATCTTCTTCATTATTTGCATCAATATCAGGCCACAAAGTCTGGCAACAATTGTGCTACGAACCTCTTTCGGTTCTGAATGTCAATGCTCTCAAATGCAGCTGCAGAAGAGTGGGGAGCTGAAGTGTTTATTGCACCAAATTGGTCATTTGCTTCTCCAATGTCTACTCTTCTCCCCAGTTGAATGTTTTGGTTGGGGAGAAAATTTTGATGATGATGGGCTGCAGATAGGGAGAGGTTTTCACAGTGAGGAAGGCCAAGAGTGAGAGAGACCCCATTGCCTGAGAACCTTGGTGTGAATTGGTCTGCATCAAACCTGCCAATTTCAGCAATTGGGTACTGCCCAAAACTTCCAATGAAGTTGGTCTGGTTTCCCATGAATGAGTACCCATCTCTGCCCTGCCTCGCATCCCCAAATTTCATAGAAAGTTGCTCACGATTGTTTACCTCTTGACTCTTGACATCCATATTCATACATGGGACAGTAGTACTATTATTGGGGGACTGCAAAAATTCAGTGCTCCTAGGCTTCTTGGGACTACCCTGTGTGATACCATCCAATTCTGATGACCCAATGAGGCTGAATCCGGACTGGTTCCGGACAATGTTTGTCGGAGATGTTGATGCTGTGGACATTGACATTGCTGGTGGAGCATTTGAATTGTCTTGTTTGGAATTGAAAGTACTTGTGGTTTGGTTCTCAGTAGCAGGACTCCTCTCTTGTTGAGGAGCTGTGGACTTTGACCCAGAATCCTCATTGCTCTTGCTCATTTTGTCAGATGATCCATTCTGTTCTTGCTCCTTGATTTCCTCCAAGTACATTTCCTCCACCATTGGCTTCCACAGCCGTACTCGAGCATTTATAAACCAATTTGAAACCTGCATAATCAACACTTAAACTTATCAACACAATAATGTCCACAAGGGAGTACACGAACAAATGCAGCATGCGTAATGTTAGAGACACCAAAATCAATACTCCAAAATTTTCAAATCTTAAATGATATGTCGCATTATTTGCCACATCATTTGGTGACCAAAATTCGAAAAATAAGATATGGGAAAAGTGTGAAGACTTGAGTACCTGGCTCCTAGTAAGCCCAGTTTGTTTTGCAAGCATGTGCTTGTCTGAATCCTTCGGATAACTGAAACCAAAAATTCAATCAAATTCTTAGCATAAACAGAGAAATTTCTTGAACATTGAAACATGAACCTAACAATACAAATGGGATTCTGAAAATTATGGCAATGCTTACGGGTGGAGGAAGTGCTCGAAAAGCCAAGCGCGAAGAACAGAAACAGATCTTTCGGGCAATCCTCTCTGGGGTCTCCAAGCATTGTGCTGGATCATTCCCAACTGTTGGAGAGCTCGTTGCTGCCGAAGCTGATGGTCCACATATTTGAGCCTGGAGCCTTCAATCTTGCCTCCGGTGCAGTCTTCTTCTCCTAAGCTTTTGTTTGCAGCTCGAATTTGGTTCATGATTGCATCTTTCAAGCACCTGAATTGCTTGGAGATTGTTTGGAGTGCAAGAGCAGTGTATGTTCTAGCTGAACCAATTCCAGCTGCTTGCTCGAAAGATGAAATCACCATTTGCATCTGGCGGTGGTACTGTCTGTACCTTTGATCCACCTAACAAATAAATAAACCAAAATTAATTGAATAATAATGAAGTTGAGGACGTGCAATTAGCTTCAACTTTGAAATATCTTAGAGCTCTCTGTTCCTAGCATGTAAGCCATTGAAGCACATTTCTGTCAATTAATTTGACAACCAAAACTTTCAATTTCTCAACATCTTTGTTAGTAGAAAAACTCTCTCAAATTTGGGCGTTGAAAATCTAACTCTTTGTTAAATAGCACGTCGATGTTACGTTGTTAAACTATCAATTTTACTTATTGAAAGTGATATCTGATAAGTTTGTTTACTCTAGAAATCACACTCAAAACTCACATGTTTTCTTCGTATTTTCTCCAATTCAATTGAGAAACGAAACCATGTTTCACATCCTCTATTCATGAAACCTCAGCAAAGAAACAATGACCCAAGAACACGTACATGATATACAATTATATAAACATACCTCATCAAGCATGCTGATGAGCTTTCCCTTCTTCATCTGAATTTCTTGCCTCTCTGCTGTGCTTAGCTCTGCAGCACGCTTGTTCCCACTGGCTTCACTGCCGCCTATGGAACCATCTCCGGTGGCTGCCGCTGCCATCGCGGACTCAGCCATCCCTTTGCTCTGCTGCCCATTACCCTTCTTGGGCAGCTCAGTCCTGATCCCATTCCCCACGTTCACAACCTCGTCCAGAAGCTCCTGCGCAGCCTTCAAGTACTTTGAGCTCAGCAGTACGCTCTGCATACCCGAAACCCCATTGGTTACACCAGAAGCCGACGAAGTGGACCCGCTCGAAACCCGTATGTCTTCTCCTGACGACGGGACTTCCCGGTCGGCCCCGCCAAAGGACCCAAACCCTGGCTGCTGAGAGGAGAGGCTCAGAGATAGGCCCTGCTGGGCGCGTGGGGTATCACGCGCCGTCGGGGCGGCGGCTACAGTAGGGTCGATCGAGTTCCAAAGCGCGTACTGAGTCTGAATGCGTGGCATGAAGGCATGCAGGGGGGAGATGTCGTGGTGTGGATGATGCATGGACTGCGAATTGTTCGGGTCTTGGCCGGACACAGCTGTCGGCAGGGGGATGCCGACGAATTGTTGGGTGTGGGAGGGCGGCGCGTGGGAGAGGTTGGTGGGCTGATGGTTGAGGGAATGGGCAGCGGAGTTGAGGAAGACGAGGTTGGTGGCGGCGGAGGGTTGTTGTTGCGGCGGTGGAGTGTCGGAGTATTGGACGTAACCGCCGGGGTTCATGAGTAAGAGAGTCTGTAAGCCGTCGGGTGATTGGATTTCGGAGTTGCCATGAAAGTACGTCGCCATCGATGGATCGATTGTGAGAAATTGAAATTATATTTGCTGATTCTGATGAGACTGAGTCTGAGAGTTACTTCTCTGAAAACAGACTACGTTAGTATAAAGCCTTCCCATCATACACATACACACCTAACACCCTATAGAAACAAACACAAACCCACATGAACACGCCACTCTCTATCTCTCTCTCTCTCTCTACCATGCATATATGTTTGAATCATGTGATCATCAATGTCCAATAATTGAGGAAGTGATTGGATTGGTAGGAAATTCAGAGTGACTTATTGTGTAAGGTGTTAATTTCTTACAACAAAGTTGGGAAGATGAATATTCAACAAATAATATCAAAAGGCCAAAAATGATGAAAATTGATTGACACAGCGAAATCCAAAGCTTAGAAGAAGATTGACTTTCTGGGTTTTTCCCTCATATCTTATATCAAGCAGCTTAGATTTTACTACTTGGAGAAGTAAAAAGCTAGCTAGAAAGGGAGAGAGTAGGATATGGGACTATGTTGGCTTTATATAGAGATAAGGAGATATGGAAAGAGAGAGATGTACAGTGATTGAGAAAGAGAGGGATGGAGAGAGAGAGTGATGAAAGGAATTGATTATAGTATTAGTTAATAATATTGGTACCTGCTGCTGCTGCTGATGGTGTGATGGAAATCTGATGAGTATGCACGTGCTTCATGATCATCTCTGCACTGCAAAGGAAAGAAGAATTTCACTAACAATGACACAAAACCCATCAAAATTTGGGAGAGAGAAAGACAGAGAATTAAGAAAAAGAGAGAGAGAGAGAAATGAGGAACCAATTAACAGTTATAGCTAAAATACATGGGGATTGGGAAGCTAGCTAGCGATAGAGAAGTCAGAAGAAGTCAGAAGGGCCATACATACATGAAAAGAGAATTAAGCACCAAACACACCCACCTGTCAATATATGCATATGATCTGTATATCTATCTATGGCTATGGAATGATATAATGATTTTATTCACGCACTCACTCTCCTCAGTTCCCTTCTCTTAACATGTAATATAGGAAAGCCCCTCTCTGTCAGACGTACTCCAAATCTCTGCAACTCACCCCACTCAAAAGGAAAAAGAAAAGGAGAGTACTAAAGTAAAGAGTTAAAAAAAGGCTGAGAAAAAAGATACCCTTCTTTATTCACCTCATTATCCATACATTTATTATTATCACCATATATCTTTTTCTTTTTCAATTTTCTTCATCAACAAATATTAAATTCACTTCTCAGATACATACATATAATTGTTCTTAATTAGTTTTCAATTTTCTAGCTTCTCTCTTTTATGGCTTTTTGGGCTCAAGTACCTGCGAATAGATCAAAAACAGGAGAGAACTTGTGATTTGATTTGACCCTCCCTTTTCAAATCATTTGATGCAGCCAAGCGAGGCACCCCTTTGATGAGAAACAAAGAACTTTTCGGGGGGAGAGAGAGAGAGAGAGAGAGAGATATAGATGGCAATGGGTCTGTGTTTAACAAAAATTATATGTATATAATAAATTTAGTTCAAAGTTTGTCAGAAAGCTGAAAAACGAGGAAACGTCTCCTTCCCAACAAGGCTTAATAAAAAAAAAAGGTGTGTGAAGGATTAAGGAAGGAAGATGGAGAAGAGGGGTGTGTGTGGAGGGTCCTATTCTTCAATTCAATATTAAATATCTGATTGTCTTTTTCATATTATAAATAACTATTTTTTCATATTTTTTCTTTCTGATATTTTTTGTGGTTGGATTCCACAGTGTGAAGATAAAGCAATTAAATTGGTAAGGAACACAGGACCAACCACCATAACACCAACTTTAATGCTTATGAAGTTAATATGTGTTTGTCTTTATTATTTGCCCCACATATAAAGTATATGTATGGGAGCATATATATACATATTATCCTATACATGCATGAGTAGTGAAAGCTTGAAAAATCTGGCTAATAATCCATAATTTTTTCACATAAGCATTGGTTAATGTTAAAAAAAATTCTATATATGCATATGCTTCATAATGGTAAAAAAATATAAAAATTATCTTAAGCGTTCGAATGTTTTTGTAATTGTCAATCAGTAACATGCATTATGTGTTATCGATTACAATTACAATCATATTTTTTTACTTTTAAGATTTTTTCTACAACATATAACAAAAAAATTATTTATATGACTATCTTTTTTACGTAATTACGATGAGCGCTCAAACATCAGACGGAAATTCAACCGAACACTTAGAAATTAAAAGGATCAAGTTGTTCTCCTTTTTTGGAGAGACGTGGGGCTCAAAAACTCACTCAATTGTCATTCTCGATCTATTGCTAATACTTTGAACATTATAAAAGAATTGTTCGGGGAATTAACTCTTTTTATAGAATAAAAAAAAAGTATTATTTTTCATCTGAAGAAAAGGTATTATTTTGTTTTACCACTTTCAATTTTTTTTTTCTCTTTCTAAATAATAAAATAGAATAAAAATCCCTGCTTTCTTTGCTGAACTGCCTCTTAAGGGGGCTTCAAAGGCTCCCTAATTGCTCATTAAAAATTCGTTACAATAATAACAAGAATGATGGTATGGTAGTTTAGTAAATAAATAAAAAATTGGCGGCATGCATTCAAAAGAGAGTAAATGAAGTTGACCAAACAAACCCTACAAAAAGAAAAAATAATAGTAAGGGTACAAAAATAATAGCCATTAAATTAGTTTAGATAATTAATTACCCTTTCACTCAATAGGAGGGCAGGACACCCTGAAAGGACAGAAAACAGCTGATTAATTAATTATTTTCAACAAACCCCATTTTAGATTTCACAAACCTTAATTTCATGAAGAAGTTTTCCATCACCATCTGTAACAATGATGATATCAGAATGAACAGAGACAAACTTTAAAGTTCCTGATGTTAAAAGGACAGCCCCCCTTTCCTTTTTATTTTTTATTTTTTTATTTTAAAACAACGGCATTTATATGTTCACAATCAGGTAAACAATGTGATGTAGGCAGCTATGAATATATAAATATATAGGCATTTGTAGTTTTAGTATAGTGAAAGTAACAGGCTTTTTTTTTTTCGTGATCAACTGTCATCTCCCAAAATCAATATCAATGAGAGTGGTTTTTTTTTTTCTGCCATAAATAATAGATAACTTTGAAATCCATGAAAGCGCGCATGATACCAATTAATTGTTTATTTTCTATCTCTGCTGAAACAAAAGCCCCCTTACATAAAGTGTGCTTAGCTATCTCATTCATGAAGTACTACGTATACCTAATTGGTCATGTCCTTCATGTATGACAATAAGAAGGGTAATACGCAATGGAATGAAAAGGGTCAGTCAATCAAGTTGCAGACAAAATAGTCCAGTGGATTAAATAAAATTGCGCAAAAGGATAGTCTACCTGCCATATATCTACTCAATTCTCTTATAATCTTAACAAAATCGTTTTAAATGCGGATATATTTGCATGTAGTACAAACAAATCCAACGACTCAAAAAATTTGCCCTAGGATAAAAGGAGATGAATTTTTCAATACAAAAGTATAAGACACGTGCAGATGTCTGCATGTCAGCTCAATCCAACTTTAACCTTCTACTAATTTACTATTTCATGCAACAATCCCAGCATCTTGTCTTCTTCATAAATGCAACCATTCCCCAAAACTAGAGTTGGGACGTTCGTTTTGGTAACCGAACTGATATGCCAAAAATGACTTGAATGGTAATTTTTGAAACCGTTACCAAATTGTCAAAAGTCAGTTATCGACTGAATCGGTATTGGTCAATCTCGATTAGAGAGAGAGAGAGGATTCGAGTGGTTTGGCATTGACTAGAGGAAAGAGACAAAATAATAACATTGATATAGCTTACACAGTCTGCAAGCACTCAATGAGTTAACAAACTCTCGGTTCGGTATCAGTAACTATCGATTTGAAAAGACTTAAAATTGTTATTACACCGTCAAATATAAGTTCGATTCAATTATTTTACCAATACTGAAAACTCACAAAATAATACCAAACGTAGCAGTTCGAATGTCGGTCGAATTCTCAGTCTTTCGGTTAAAATCCTCACCCTTACCCAAAACTATCCAAAATTTAGAAAATTTTTTGAAAATTAAGGATTTTAGGAATTTTACAACCGCAGTCACCAACACATGAAAGATGAGTAAAGAATCTGAGCTCAAGCACGATTGTTATATTAGCCAATGTGAAACGTACATGCATAGCATGCAATTCCTAAATCACCATCATTGTTAGTTTATTGTTAATTTATTAAATTTAGCTTTAATTCCTAGTACATGCCGGTACCAAATGTCCGCTAAATGGT
Source organism: Purshia tridentata (assembly GCA_003254885.1). Taxonomy (NCBI): domain Eukaryota; kingdom Viridiplantae; phylum Streptophyta; class Magnoliopsida; order Rosales; family Rosaceae; genus Purshia; species Purshia tridentata. Next base: position 3,880 of record QANT01007118.1, on the reverse strand, counting down.
ATTACTAATTATCTTTAACATACAAGTGGCATGCACATATCACATCCCGAAAGTAACCCAAATCCGAAACTTCTCTGCCACCTTACTGTATAGTACTAGCTAGCTGTCCACCTCTCCAAATAAATATTAATATATCTTAATAGATTACATATTTTATATATATATATATATATATATCATATGTAAGTGGGTACGGTCCCTTTGTGTTTGGTCTATCCATTTGAATATGGTTATTATGAGCCTCTTGTCTCTTCTTCCTAAGTTGCTTGAGAGATCGAAATTTTTTTTCATAAGAAAATGACTACAAACGAAGAAAACATTTAAAAAGCTTTGGATTTCGTACTTAAATAATTCCATATGTATTGTATGTGTCAGAAAGAGGCAACGAAACACAAGCAGAAAGCACATGATATGCGCAAGAGAAGTTTCAATCATCGGAGACAAATTCAGTTGCATCAGCATCATCGATATCAAACCATTCAAAACCCTCAGCTCCCTCCTCATCGCTACATAATATTCATCATTTGTCAACACCATCATTAATTTTGTGAAGTATATAAAACTTTGGGGCTAGCTACTTCTCAACCTTTTGAGTGTTGATGGGAAACTATGCCTATAGAAATTAATAACAAATCCGCGGACCCACTTTTTTTTTTTCAGGGGGGTTTTAAATTTTAATGGAGGTCTAAAGTTTGAGAGGAAAAAGATAAGAACAGAACTCGCGGTGTGGATTTTTGACTAAATAATCTATTACTAAAACTATAAGCTACATGACAAATCCACTTCTTTATAACTTACCATCAAGATATATACTTCCTAACTATGGCACAACCCAAAATGCAAATTGCTCAAAGTTTTTTGTATAAGTGCAAATATATGTGAATATATTATGATTATGGTTTAAAATGACTAATTTTCTTTTTGTTAATAATGCTTATCTGCCTTTATACATGTTACTATGAGTGCATTTAATCAAATCTAATTTACTTGTAAAAATCCAACAACTTATGAATATTGAGCCGTAATTCATTTTAAATTTCATTTATTTCCAACAAGTAACTACATTAACTATAAAAAGTGACAACGAAGAAAATTTTCCTCTATACACCCGAATTTAAATCTTTTTCCTCTCTTGTAATAAAAAAAAAGTGACAACAGAAATCTAAAAATAATGTAATTAGCGTCCGATATTGGACTCATTTTGTAGTTATTGTTTGCCACTGAAAAGAAAAAAATAATAAAAATCCTTAACTTCCTTATACCTACTCTATAAACCTCTTAACTCTTAAAAGGGAAAGGGATTGTTTTCAATGGTGGACCATGTCTAAGTTACCTACAAAAGCAGACTGCTTTCAGTGGTCTGGTACATAGATTCTTTAAATAACTGTCCAAATGAAGACGCAACCATTGTTGGGTACGTTTTTCTTCAACAGTAAAGTTCTCTCTCATATAATTGGAAATTACTCACTTATATGGGTAAATTAAATTCATGTTGGTCCTGTTGCAAAATAAATAAGGGGGTCATTTTGATCGAATAAAGACCCTACTCTATTGAACCCTCATTTACACCCTTTTTTCTTTCCAATATAGTTTCTTTTTTTTTTTTAATAAATAAAAGAACCAAAAACATCAGACCTCTCTCATGTCAACGAAAAAAGAAGAAGCTAGGTTTGATTTTTGGTCATGAGATGAAATTGACAAAATGTTTGAGGTGACTGCCTCAAATGCTTTTCCTCAAACAACATGTAATAAAATGACATCTAACTATCACGTTAAAACAAATAATATGGAATAAAGTGATATTTGGTACAACTATCATGTTAACATGATTGTTGAATGTGAGTGAGTGAGTGAGATTTACAAATGTATAAGCTAGTAACACTTATTAATACCGGGTTAATTAGTCGATAAACCATGGAATATTCTCTTCGATCCGTTTGAGGCATTTGGTATTTGTGACCTTTGATTTGGCCACTTATGAAAATGACTCGAAATTTTATCCTTTCCTCATCAATATAAATTTTATTTTTGTTAATTTTTAACAAAATTTATGCTACAAAAAGTATCCTAGGTGCACTTACGTAAACCTCTTTGTATGAAGCTATAATATTATAATCAGGAGAACCTACTTTGTCAACTAATAAGTGTAAATTGATGACTTTAAAACTTCGATTAATAGATACGAATAGTTATAGTAAAAATTCAGAAAGAAAAATTCACACATATAAGTTCGAAGAATGCAACCCTTTCTCTCACACACATATCAGTGTGAGCGGATCATTATGGTGAATACGAAAAGAAAAAAAAAAAATACAATAGTTCGTCTAATTAAAACCCTTAAAAATTTAAAGTTGACGTACATGAGACTAATTATTTTTATTATATTGTAGTTTTAATTCTTTAATTAAGAATTGCTTAATTAATCTTCCCTTTCATTATTTCCTATATATCTTGTATTCGGCTTTTGCCTAATCAAAGAAGCATTTCAAATTATGGCATCCATGTCAAGTTCATTGAATTACTATAACTAGCTTATAGCCTATAGGACTTTCCATCATTGCGTGTTTTTTTATTTTATTGCTTTTTACTTTTTACCTTTTACCTTTCATTATTTGAAGTTAAAGAGTTGGATTGACAAGTTGAGGCATTTTCGCACCTCATGCAATTCTCCAAGATTTATTCTTAATTTTTTTTTTTTTTTTNTTTTTTTTTTTTTTTTTTTGTGAATGTATATGTTGGATTGCAAACTTAGATTTATCTTTTCGATTTCTTCAACGTATCAAATTATAAAATTCAATTGAAGATTGCGGCCGAGAATAGACAGATTAGTTTTGATTACCAAATCAAGCACAACGGTCGCAACAATTAACTACCTCAAAGGATGAAGACATGGCAACCGATCGGGCTTCATGCATGCCCCTAAAATAGTGACAGTCCAGTAAAGTTAGGTAATTAATAACAAAAATATATTATACAAAATATTGTATAATATTATACAACTCTTAAGTGAGAATAGAGTTAATCTCATGTTGAAAATATTATAAAAAAATTTACAATATAAGTTGGGTGATTTACTACTAATAATACTGTGTCTTTGGAGATAAAATCTCATAATGTCTCCATTGAATTTGTTCCCATCTTGTGTGATTTTTTAGAGGGGCCGGGTGGCGGCGGCAGTGACATACGAATCAGGAGGAGGATGGGCAGCAGCCGGTGGTGTTGGGGTGAGGTTAGGTTAGGTGGAATTGAGTTGGATTTGGGAATGTCATGTAAGAATTTTCTTTTAAAGGTAACTTTTGGTTTTTAAAATGTACAAAAAAGAAAAGGTATTATGAAGAGTAAATTGTGAGGTATGAATATAAATTCTTAATTTTTATATTTATCAGAATGTCGAGCTTATTAGAGTTACAATCTTTTAAAATGTATAAGTTTTTTCATTTCAAATTAGTTCTAATGAATGTGTTGAAAACGCTTTAACAACCATTTTAACTACATTAAGATCCATTATAGTTAAAAGTTTGAGGAGCTAAGTCATGCTTGAGAGTTGAGATTTCACATATGCTTATGTGCACACTCAAGTTGCATATACAACGAACATTATATTTATGAAATACACTTGATATATTCGTTGTCTTATTGATTTGGGAACATGACAACATGTCAACATGTATTTCTCTGATGAGTAGTTTTGTTACAAGTAACCTTCCCAATACGACAGCGTGAGTTACCGTATCACCCCTAACAATTTTCCCAATAAGCGACAAAAACCAAGAAGTTTAAAAAAAAAAATAGAGGCGACGGGTGGAGAGAGCGGCACGTCAATGAGAGCCACTTAAATGCAAGAGTTAGGCAGAGAAGCGGGTCCCAGCCCCAAACGAGT
>QANT01007117.1:0-10153 GCA_003254885.1 Purshia tridentata | reverse complement strand
TTTATTTCATTTTTATTTTTATTAAAAAAAATTTTATAATATTTTATTATTTATTTGTCCACGTGGTTATATTTAGGTAGACATGTGGCATATGCGTCAGCGCCACGTCATCAGTTAACAGAATTTTAGACGGAAGAGTTGACGGAGGTATTTATTTGCCAAAATTTTGAAGATGGGGTACTGAAAAATTCAAAAAAAAACTAGGGGTACCAACTTGCAAGCTGACCTATTCTTGAGGTACTAAATTGCAGTTTACCCAAATAATAACCACACCTTTATCCTCCTTCTTCATTTACAAACTACATTCCAAAAAAGCATTGGACATGTGTGCCAACAAAAAGACAAGAACAAATATGAAACTTTTACTATATCGAAAAATATATTTAAGAATTCTAAGACTCCATATTCAAATTATATATATTCTACATATACTATAACACAATATTGCCGACCACAATTCATATCGTTCATTCTGCACTATTAATATACTGTTCACTGTTGAAAAGATGGTTTTGCCCTTTGGTTTTCTTTTCACGATTTGTTGTTTTGTCGTTGGAATATTTGTTCTGTCTATTTTTGTCTTTTTATGATATTTCGTTTTTGCCCTTAACTGTTCTACTTTTTACATCTTCTGCCATGCATGTCTTCTCCTTCTAATTCGTCTCACAGTCAAAAAAAATTTTGATATGGTGGTTGTGTTGGGGTTAGGGGTTTTTCTTTGTCCTCTTTGGTCATTGGGGTCTTAGGTGAGGTCTGTCAGTTTGTTTGTTTCTTTGGTTTTCATGCTCCTAAAGCCTTTTCTCTTTCAGAAACGTTCGCTCCCTGGGTTTAGTACCGCTCACACGCAACCCTCCTCTTCTCTTTCTTCTTTCTTTCTCCGGTCACCCTTTCTTTCTCTCTCTTGGAATCTTCGCTGTTCGACGAGGGATGAGGGCTTGACCACCCACCTCGAGCTCTCCTCTTCCTCCTATTTTTTTCGGTGGTCACAATCAAGGAATGGGCTCCAATGAAGAATCCCATAAATATGAGATCCCACACTTGAAGGAGTCTGTATATATATATAATTGGGTGAAGTGCATGCAATTATGGATGGATCATGCACCATTTGCAGCCCCACATGGCACATGCAGACCCCACACAGCTGTCTCTAGAGAATACCTAGCTAGTGCAACTTTGGTTGAAGTTAAGACCTTAATTTCCTAGTAATTGTATTTAAGTAGAGGTACTCTAAAAGTATGTAATTATACAGGACTTGATTCATTTCTATTTATTTTTATTTAATTAATGTTGGGGACCAGGCTAGGGAAGGAAGGCGAAAAGGATGATCAAAATTCAAAAACTGTGGGTTCTAGAAGGTGGCTGCATGCTGAGAAAACTGTTCAAATGTCCTAGTTTTTCTTGCTGGCCTTTCTCACACATAAGATATTCTTCTTTTACTTTTTTTTGTTTTTTGTTTCTGTTTTTTTGTTTAGTAGTCCAATCAATCTGAATATAGTGTTGACAAAGTGGAAACTATGGCTTCTATATTTAGTATTTAACTAGTTATCACACGTCATTTGTGTGTATTACTATATATTTCAGTTAGTTATATATTTGTGTTTATTTTTTTGTTACGTAATAATACTACATTTATTATATTTTTATATTATAATTTTATATTATTTTACATAACAATCAATATGATATTCATATATTAAATACTAAATAAATAAAATAAAAATCCTAAAAATAGGGTAAAATTGATGTTATTATTCGTCAAGACATGAAATTAATAATATTTCAAGACCACATACACTTTAACGATAGTTGATTTGCAAACTAACCTTCTGGGTAATACTAAATAAATAAAATAAAAATCCTAAAAATATGGTAAAATTGATGTTATTATAAGTCAAGACATGAAATTAATAATATTTCAAGACCACATACACTTAACGATAGTTGATTTGCAAACTAACCTTCTGGGTTACCCACAAGGCAAGACAAAAGTATTCAAAGTTTTATGGAGAGCTATAAGTTTTATGTGATTAAATGTTTATGTTCTTTTATCATATCCAAATTAACAAGTTACTATTCTTTTTCTTAATTTTCCTAATCTCAACATCTTCTTGATTTATTCTTTAATTAAAAATGTACTTTAAATTAAATATAAATATTTATAATCCCCTTAATTAGAGATTGATTCTTTCATAACCTTCACCCAAAATCAATGTCATGTCCCAAAATAGGGCCTGAAAAAAATTTCCCTTTTTGGGCCACTTGACAGCCGTCACGCCGATTATTTAACCTTAGAATGTGTCACCAAGTCCTATTAACACCGTTCCAAAATTAAATAACCAACATAAGACTTGTTTTGAAAAAAATAAGTTGGATCAGAGAGAAAATCACGTAGCGGAAAACAATTGAAAATGTAGTTAAATAAAACCAACCCTCGTAGATAAGAAGTTTTACAAAAGTACCCTTACATGACTCACAAAGAAGTCATGTTTAATTAACAAATCCAAAGTGGGTACTAACCAACTACTCAAAAGCAGTCTTCAAAGCTTACAGATAAATTGAAAAATAGAACTGTTAATTAAAAGAGTTCGTTAAGACAAACGACTCGATAAAAGGGGAAAGAGACCTAAGGAGACCCAGCAAGATATTCAAGTGCCTCGCCGACCGACTTACTCGAGATCGTCAGCCGATAGCCGATGTTCGACAATAACCCTACGACAATAGTACTTCTTATTAGACAGTCACTTTGCAACAACGAACATGACAAGGGTTGATGTGACTCAAGGGTGTTTCTTTTTGTGTTTGAATATTGTTTTTATGAACTTTTGACATGTTTATGTAAGAAAAAAACTACGAGTATCATGTTTTTGTCTTTTTTATAGTTCTTGTTGTATTGTCTGTATAACCATTATTCAAAAGTGACTAGATACCCATTTTGTACAATACATAAGAAAAAACATTTGTGTGTTGGGCTCCATGCCTAGCTCCTTTTTTCATTAAAGTGGACTATTCAAAAATAAAAATAACAAAAGAACCCCTTCATTGTATTATTAATATTTATTTTGACAAGAGGATTTATTCATATAGTATGATAGAGTCACTTTATTATAAATTTATATGGTCTTGACAACTTTAAAATTTAAAAATTTAACCACACCTTTATCCTCCTTCTTCATTTACAGACTACATTTCAAAAAAGCATTGGACATGTGTGCCAACAAAAGGACAAGAACAAATATGAAACTTTTACTATATGGAAAAATATATTTAATAATTCTAAGATTCCATATTCAAATTATATATATTCTACATATACTATAACACAATACTGCCGGCACTATTCATACTGTTCATTCTTCACTATTCATAGACTGTTCACTGTTGAAAAGATGGTTTTGCCCTTTGGTTTTTTCTTTTCACGATTTGTTGTTTTGTCGTTGGAATATTTGTTCTGTCTATTTTTGTCTTTTTATGATATTTTGTTTTTGCCCTTAACTGTTCTGCTTTTTACATCTTCTGCCATGCATGTCTTCTCCTTCTAATTCGCCTCACAGTCAAAAAAATTTTTGATCTGGTGGTTGTGTTGGGGTTAGGGGTTTTTCTTTGTCCTCTTTGGTCATTGGGGTCTTTGGTGAGGTCTGTCAGTTTGTTTGTTTCTTTGGTTTTCATGCTCCTGAAGCCTTTTCTCTTTCAGACACGTTCGCTCCCTGGGTTTAGTACCGCTCACACGCAACCCTCCTCTTCTCTTTCTTCTTTCTTTCGCCGGTCACCCTTTCTTTCTCTCTCTTGGAATCTTCGCTAAACGACGAGGGATGAGGGCTTGACCACCCACCTCGAGCTCTCCTCTTCCTCCTATTTTTTTCGGTGGTCACAATCAACCCAGGAAGCCAGTGACGCCGGCGGATCGAGCCAGTCCGATCCGAGCCTCTTGCCGGCGTCTACTTCGATTTCGGCAATGTCGCGACCTTCCACCAACCTATTCTCCTTTCTCTTGACGATTCGAGCATGTTGGTGGCCTCCAATTGTCTATCGGAATTCGCGGGAGTCGACCTAGGAAAAGAGCATTCAGAAGCTTGATGTGAGGCCTGGTGGTGCTTCCTCTTTGCTTCAAGATCTCAAGATCTCATCAGAACCCCCCACTCATCGCGCTTGCTCTGTCAGATAAATTTTCTTGCTTTCACACGTTTGGTTTTCTGGTTTTTCTCTCTCTGTTTGGCGATTCTGATTTGGTTCTGTGGTTCTCTTCCGCCATTTTTTTTTTCTTTTCTGTTTGTGCATTTTGTATTTGGGTTTTGGTTGTTTTCATTATTAATTAATCTCAATGTGAATACAGCTTTCATTTACATTTTGATTTTATAGGGATGAGCAAAATCCTCAAAGATTAATTAGCTCAAGTAGCGATGAGCTAGGAAATGAGTTAGAGTCTATATAAATCAAAAGCTAATATACGTAACCTATGGAAAGATTCAAGTTATTTTGGCTGGACCAGTTTTTTTGTTTTTATTATAATTCACTTAAAAGGTGCGGGTCGTTACATAACATGACTTTCTCTTTGGGGTTTGTTAGTCCTACATTCCTAAGAGAAAAATATACCTCCATGCCCATAGAAAATGGAAGCAAACCTCCAACCATAGCCGCTTCAGGACAGTCACTTCGCATAAAGTTTTTTGTTTCCTTTTATTTCAGTAATCTAAATTCTATTATTTTTCAGGACAGTCACTTCGCATAAAGTTTTTTTTTTCCTTTTATTTCAGTAATCTAAATTCTATTATTTGCATTGTTTTTATGTGATCACTAAAATTTAGTTACCTTACGAACGTGAATGTGAGTTTAAATGTTAGTTCATTGTTAATCTCAGTTTGGTTTTTAAGTGAGTCTATCAATGTGTATACATGCACCTTTGATTTACATTACCCTGTGACTGTGATTACAGGATTTAGGACATACACTTCACATACATGGTTTTTTTTTTTTTCTTTCAGTAATCTAAACTCTATTATTTGCAGGTTCTGCTGGGTTGTTTTTCTTAACATCTTGCTTTAGCTGCTGCATCATTTGTCTACCTTGGCCTGTTTTCCAACAGGTTTGTTTCTATTTATTATGTCTTTTCTATGCTCTTTTTGTTTTGGGGTTTCACTCTGGAACATGGGTTTTATATTTTGTGATTGTGCATTTGATTTCATTAGATGGTTTACTATTCCCGCAGATGCAAGCGCAGAGTCTTGACGTCTAAAACGCATGAAGCTCAAGGAGATACCCCTGCTGTTATTAAAGGTATTTCTTTTATTAAATGCATCTCTGACAACTATTTTTAATTTAATTCTAATTTTTATTATTGCTTCTCACTAGCTATTACAAAACTGTGTATCTTAAAGCTTTGCATTTTTTTTTTTGGGGCAATTTATGTTATTACATAAATAAATGTTAGTATAATAGCAGAATATATATATCAAAATTAATCATTTTCATTAAGTTTTCTAACTGTCAACTGAACCATATGATGTGTCTAAGATTAGGTTTCAAGGCTGATCGAGTGCCAAACATGGGTAAGAGGAAGCTTATGAATCTGCTTCTTCTGGGTACCATCGTCCTTCCCTGTGGTTACATGTTGGTGCCTTATGCTACTTTCTTTGCCCCACCTGGGTGAGTTTTCTTACTTTTCATACGCCTTTTCTTTCATCTACATGTATGTGTGATTGGTTGTGGTATTTGGAGATTATCATTGGGTGCTTCATCACAATTGGATTACTAGCTACCATGTAAATCATATTGACTGATCCACAGTAGTTTAGGAGAAAATATTTACTTGAAAATTACTATCACTTTTGCCTTTTGATTTAAATATTTTTCAAAGTGAGATATTATTCTTTATGAAATTGTATTAACTGATGCTCTCAAAACCCAAGAACAAAGTGGCTCAGATTTGGACAACCTTCCCCTTAAAGCTTTTAAAAGCAAATCAACCGCCAAAAAATCCAAGATCAGGTTTGCTCTCATAAAAAATATATCTAAATTGAATTTTGTACATTTGTCTTAAATGATCTCTTCTTTCTTCTTATTGTGTTAACTTCAGTTTTACAACATAGCAATAATTCATGTGATTCTGAGTTCCAAACTACTTAATATATTTGTGTTAAATCACCTCTTCTTTCTTCTTACTGATTTGACTTTAGTTTTAGAACATTGCAATATTTATTATAATTCTGAGTTTGAAATTACACCTATATATGCAGTACCTGCTTTTTATATACAATTAAAAATAATCAATCAACTAGCTCTTATGCACTTGCCTATGCTATGCTTAATTCAGAAGCAGCTCCTCTCCATACAAGTTTATTAGAACATTGCAATATTTATTATCATTCTGAGTTTAAAATTACACCTATATATTCAGTACCTGCTTTTTATATGCAATCGAAAATAATTAATCAACTAGCTCTTATGCACTTGCCTCTGCTATGTTTAATTCAGAAGCAGCTCCTCTCCATACAAGTTTACAAATATAATATTGTTTATATACCATTAGCTGTTTTCATTACATTATTATGTTTTCACTTCTCTATTGTATATAATCAATTCATAAACTTCCTACAAATTTTTACACCTCAGTCTTAACATTTTTTAACACTTAGATTCACTATATTCCCTCAACTTTTGAAATTAAACTCATCATCAATTTAAAATTCCATTCAATTGACTAAACACAACGAAGATTTTGTCCATCTATCTGCACTAACAAATCACATTTTCAAAATTTGCAGCCAAGCAGACCACAACATCACTTTAAAGGGCAAGCTCACTACCGCTGAGAGTCAGGAAGATACCCTTTCATATGCTGTAGATGACATCATTTGCTAACCCCGCTCTAAACACCCATCTTTAAATTTTTTAAACAATTAGCAGTTGAATGCTGGAAGTCTTTTAATTATGGACACAAACAATTCTCCTACTCAATTATTTAATCCTATTTTGAATGATGCTTGGTTTATGATATGAACAATATTTAAACATAACAATTTGCTCATCAATTCACAATTTGTAAATAAAGCATGGCTACAAACTATCATGTCACTGTTGGCAAAGATATCTACATTGTCATATATATGTAAAAAAACGTACTCTTCAATGTCTTCATGTAAAAAATTTGCTATTTTCTTGCACTGAAATTTTCAAATTGTTCATTGGAGTTTCAAAATTGTTTACACTGCAGCAACGCGTGGGCACATTACTAGTTCTAACTAGAGGTGTATATTGAGCCGGGCCGTCCNTACTGTTCATACTGTAGATTAGGAATAGTGGTTTTCCTTCTTTGTGCCCCTTTTTTTTTGTGTGTTAGTTGATGGGTCTTGGGATTAGTGGGTTAGTTGAGCCCGTTTTGGTCAATTACGCCTTCTTTCCTTTCACCCCTGTCTTTTCCTTTTTTTATGCTTCATGCCATCTCTTCTTTCCTCCCTCACAACTTTTTTTTTTTCTATCTGTTTGCCACTGTGAAATATTGAGGTTAGATGTGCCTTTTTTGGTAATTTTCCTTCCTTTCTTTTTTTCTCTGTCTGCTCTCACTCACGGCCATTTCTCTTCATTCTCTCCTCTCTCTCTCTCCGGTCACTCCAGTCTCCACGGCGGGTTTCGTCCGCCTCGGACACCACCGATAATCTGCTTGAGAAAGTTGGAGAAGAGCTCGAATCAGGTATGGTTTTTCTCATCTTTCTACTTGGGTTTTTCAAATTTATCTCCCTCTCTCCAGTCACTTTTTCTTTGTCTCTCTCACTCCTTCATCTCATAACAGAGTTCGAATTTTGTTTTTTTTTTTTCCTTCTAACTTCAGATTTAGGGTTTTTCTATAGGAGTTCTTCATCTAGGATTTGGGGGCTCAAATTTGGGTTCCTTCTGATTCTAGAAATTTATGGGTTTTTTTTTTTTTTTCCTGAATTTGGGGTCTGATCCTTTTTTAGTGAATTATGCAAATATCTCTTCTCCTCCATCTTTTCGTTTTAGATAATTTTTGAGATATTTCCATTAAGAAACCTCGTGTCAGCTGTAGCTTAAGTGCATAATTTCACCCAGTTATTAATTTGTTATTAATTATCTTTGGCTACCCACTCATTTTGAGCATGTTCTCCTTAATTTATTAACTGCAAGTATGTCGACAAGGCTGCAAAGGACTCCTGGGTTTAACAACCAGAGAAAGGCGTGCGATGCGTGTCTAATTTAATGGCAGTTCAAATATGTGGGGTGGTTTACATATTGCATGTGGTTGTTCCATGCTGCATTCTGATATATGATTTACACATATCAAGGATAGTATTTATTGAGACAATGACATTTTTTTTGAGTCTTTGGCAGAGCGTATTTGCTAAATGACCTATGTTGTTTACTTACTGAATTTGTTGGGTAATTGATATAATGAGAATCATATTTATATTCTCAAAAAATATGTATAATGCTATAGTCTTTGATTATTTTCCTTATAATGTGTTTAGTATTGATGTGGAAGCTTTTGTCTGACAAGTATGCATACCAACAATTTTTCCTTTCACTCGACCAGGTCAAAACTCAAAATAATGTAAGTTTTAAATTATACTTTATATATCACATGTTTTCACTTTTCACATATAGAATCACTTCCTATTGTATTAGTCAGTGTAAGTGTATTCTAGCTGTGGTTTGATTGTTTGGTCATGGATCCCACTTTACTAAAAATAATTGAAATGTAATTTACTATTGTAATTCTGTTTAGGCTTAGCTTGGGAATTTTGTTAATGCTATAAAATGGACTTTAGATTTCCAAAGGCATTAGATAAACCATAACAGATATGATTGCCTTGCAAAAACATTCTCACACTTGAACCCCCCATAGAGTGACTTATGATGGTTATCTTTTTCCCTCCTGCAGCATTATACACTGCCTCTAATCTTGCAGCTAAGCTATCCAATGTCTCCTGCAATCTAGCTAAATGAAAACAAAGAATAACCATGTGACAAAATCTAAAACTGTACATATATTTTTCCCTCCGGCAGCATTATACTCTATATATCTAAACAAAACATATGTTTCTTTATTCTTTGTTAAGCATCCCATGAAGTTTATTTGTCCACGCTCAATACATAATTAAGTGCCCAATAGAATATATAAGAGATCGGCATATATGGTTAAATAAAGATTAATAACAAAGAATAGGTAACAATTAAAAGGCCAAGCATGTGTAGGACAAACATTGAATGTGCAAAGGAAACTTTTATTTCATTAAAAATTGTAACAACGTTCATGTACCTCTATAGGCTCTATATATTTATCATGAATGACGATTGGGACTCGTCCACCAACTCAAGCCATCCACATGTAACCGACTTTATTAATATTTTTTGGTCCTATATATAAAAACAATAATACTATAATAGTACAACGAACCCAGTTGGAAAACTGGACTTGAAGTGACTAGAAAATCATGATGGATGATCGATGATTATAGTATAATTAATGACCATGCATGCACACCATAATCTGAATATGGATCGATCGATCATTTACATAACTGTGCAAGCTTGGGGGTTCTCTTCACTGAAACATTGAGAGTGGGTGACATAATTCCCAGGCATTCCACCACCATAACTGTCATAAACGGGCCTTCCATAATAACCATCATACTGAATGTACGGGGCTGGTGCACCATAACCACTGTAGCATGGCCCACCTGGATGCCCATGATAACAATCCGTACAGCACATCCTAATATTATCTGGCGGGTGCCCAGGAACAACTCCACAAGGCACCTTCATTGGCTCCGGATCCGGAGGCTTGGTAACCACCGGTGGTTTTGGTGGGTCTTCTTTGGGCTTTGGTGGGTCTTTGGGCTTCTCTGGCTCTTTGGGCTTGGGTGGGTCTTTGGGCTTCTCTGGCTCTTTTGGCTTGGGTGGGTCTTTGGGCTTCTCTGGCTCTTTGGGCTTGGGTGGGTCTTTGGGCTTCTCTGGCTCTTTGGGCTTCTCTGGTGGTTTGGGCTTGGGTGGTTCTTTGATCTCAATGCTCTTAATGACCCCTCCACCTTTGCAACACAACTTGTCTCTAATCTTTTCAGGACTGCAACAAACCACTTTGATGATCACCTGGTTTTGCTTTTCATCGTATGTCTGGTCTCGTATTTCTCTTGTTCACAAAATC
>QANT01007116.1:0-11137 GCA_003254885.1 Purshia tridentata | reverse complement strand
CACTTCCTTGTCACTGGAACACTTCTAATATACATGACATTCATATATTGGACACTAAAAAATAAAAATAAAAACTCTAAAAATAAAGAAATATTCAACCAATACAATAATGACACGCAAAATGATATAATTAATACGATATAAAAATATAGTAAAAATAACATTATTCCTTTTGGAAAGACCACGTGATCCCATGATCCCATGCCACGTCGCTAAATCAAATCCCACGTCATCAATCTAAATCATCAACCACTCGGTAGGCCCCACACAGCATTGAAACCCCATCGGGCCCCTCAAAACCCACCCCCGGGTCCCACTTCCCCACTCCCCTTATCCTCCTATCCCATTATGATTGTTGATTGTACAGAAGCTAACGTCCTCTTGCTATATACAGTAGGTCATCAAATAAAGTAGCCGTCGGGGAACAATGCCCCGCCACCCACGTTGAACACACTCTCTCTCTCTCTCAGAAAACAATTGAAATCCGAGTGTAGACTTCCAACGTTTAAAAGGCGATGATTTGATTTTCTCAGCCAACTTTGACACGTTCCTTCCCTTCGCTATATCCCCACGCGCCACCCACTTCCCATTTCCACGCGCCATTGCCGCCATTTCTGTTCTCTCTCTCGATCTGATGGAGTGTGTTTGGGACCTATAAATTTGGAGCCTCTGATGAGAACAAGAAGATGGGCGGAGTGACCTCGTCAATCGCAGCCAAATTCGCTTTCTTTCCGCCGAATCCGCCGTCCTACAGAGTCGTCGCCGACGAGGCTTGTGAAGGGAAACTCTGCATTCCCGAGGTTCCGAGGAGGGAGGACGTGGATGTGCTCAAGCTCAGGACTCGCCGCGGGAACGAAATCGTGGCCGTACACGTCAAGCACCCCAAGGCTTCTGCTACTTTGCTCTACTCCCATGGAAATGCTGCTGATTTGGGCCAGATGTTCGAGCTTTTCGTCGAATTGAGTGCTCGGCTTCGGATTAATTTGATGGGGTAAGTGCTTGCTTTGTTTTCTTTAGGGAGATGATTGGTGTGTTTTGTTGAGTCAAAGTTTGAGTTTTTATGTTCATGCCGGATTTGCTTTCTGGGTTGTAATTTGATTGCTTTTGCTTGGTTTGGCAATAATTCTTGTGGATTTAGAAGCTGAAGTAATTTTATGGGTTATGCTGGGTAGCTAATTTAGTGAATTTCCAAAGTAGCAAATTGGTTTTCAACATTTTTATAGGTGGTGTTCGGGGAATTGTTATTCTGTGTAGATGGAAACTGTTAGAGTTATCAATGTGCCCTTAGGATATACAAGGAAGTAAGTCTTCTAAAGTCTCAACTCTCAAGTATAAGTAAAAGTTGCTTGTCTCACTTCTTTGTTTCCTTTTATGTTTACCAACATTGCAAGAATTGCAAATCAATGCCAAAAGAATGGAAAACTAAAGCAAAGCAAAACTTTACGAACAAAAAAATGATCTTGTACACGAAACAAAGACAGCCTAATTGTTAGCACTGAAGATCTTGTGAGCCAGTTGAAAGCCAAACTTACACTCCATATTCAACATATGGTGTTTTTCCCCTGTCATACAGTTCGCAAGCCCTTCATCGGTGTTTGTATTTTACTTTCTCATTTCATAACAGCTTGCTATATTTTCAAATTGTGTATGTGCTTAAGACTATGAATGGATGTGGCAGTCCAATTTATTATCTGTAAAATGATGAAAGCTGGACTTTATCAATGACTTATTCTAGCAGTATAAGACATGAAGAATAACATACTTCGATTTTATCTTTTGTATGCCAAAGGTACAATATATCATTTTGGGCTGTTGCATGTGGTCTGTACACATGCCTGCAAGCATACATGTGATGCAAGCTCATTTGGGAGGGTGACCGCTATGCCAAATTGTGTGGCTTTTAAAGAATAATGGTTCTTAGGAGGAGAGTTTATAAGCATTGTGTGCTGTTCTGTTTGCACGTCTATATGCAGTTTTCACAAGCGAAAGAAATAAAGGATGATGCAGCATATTGTTTGTTTTGAAAATTTTGTATCTCAGTATCCGGAGCTAAACCAAAAAAGAGTTTTATGTTCACCTGCAAAAATGCTCAATTATCTGAATGAGAACATAACATCTGTCTGTAATTTTGTTTGCATGTCTTTATATTTCATCTCCATTTGGCCTCTGATTGGGCTGTGGAATAGTATCTATTTGTCTGCATGTAATATCTACATGTATTAAGTTAACCTTTGCTGATATGGCATTTTATTGGGCTGTTATTACCTGCAATATCTGGTTCGCTAGATGTCAACATATTGCATTTTGTTGGGCTCTTATATATGTAGGATGAACATACGTTATTTAGACTGGCATTCTGTATATCAAATCTGCTGTATACATGGATAAGTTTTGTGAGATATAGGTTCTAGAAAGATTGAGGTATTTTTGGTGTGTGCATGGTTTCTGTAAGTAGTTTCCTAGCCGCAATATATATGTTGGCATCAACTATTAGCAGCTGTCATGGATATACGGGAAAAATAGTAGGTTATCAGTTTTTAAAGGTTTATAGTTGGTTAATAAATTCTGTGGAAGATGTATCTCAAACTAAAGAGCTGGCTTTTCTTTGCTGGGAATTTTCTAAAGCTTGCCGCTACAGAGTCGATGTGGATGGTTGTAGTAGAGGTTTTCAAGGATTGATTGGTGCTGAGGGTGCTATAAGGGATTGGAATGGGGGTTTTGCTGCTTACTTGGGTTGTGAAGTTCTCCTTGCTGAACTTTCCACTATCTTTCTTGGCTTGGAGCTGGCATGGTGATTTGGTTGGTAGCCATTAGTGGTGGAATCAGATTCTCTCTGTGTTCTTCAGCGGATTCCTCTATTGATTCTAACCACCCTTTTTGCAGTTTAATCAGGAGCTGCCAGACTCGGAGAATAATTGGAGTTCTACTATCAGGCGCAGCTATCGTGAACAGAATGGGGTAGCAGATGGCTTGGCTTCTTTTGGGCAGGGGCTAAATCTGGGCAAGGTTTTCTTGGCCCAAACTCCTACTGAAATTGCCAAGATTTAAGATTTAAGATTTTTTTCTAGGCCCAGGATTTTCCTGGGTCCTGGGTAGTTTGGTTCTTTCCCTGTTTTAAGCTTCAGTCCCCAGTATACCAAAAAAAAAAAAATCCGTGTTTTAGATTGATAAATTGGGTCATTATTTTTACTGTTGATTTCTATTGGAAGTCTGTATGGTTCATCATTGATATTATCAGTCATCTAGTTGAATTATGAGCAGATTGAGATATATTAAGCCCATTGACTTTCTCTTCAGTGATATACATTCTATTATAGTAAGTAGTTCTCAAGCTGTGTCTCTGGTCTCAAGGTATCATGTAGTCAAATGATAACATGATGAAGGGTTCTTTTGGTGCCACAGACACATGAATATACAAATTAAAAGTGGAACCAAATAATTTTTTTGAGGATCATCTCTTCGTTAACTAATTATAATATGTTTCTATTATTGGCTTAATTTAATAATGCTTGTTTACATGGACTTTGCAGGTATGATTACTCTGGCTATGGACAGTCAACTGGAAAGGTAGATGTCCTCATCCATTGATGATGTCATAAGATGTGTAGTTTCTTATAATTAGTTATATGTTGTCCAACTTCATATGTTGTTGTCTGTAATGCGTATAAGCCATGTGTTTGTGTGTGTGGAGAGAGAGAGAGAGTTGATATTCAGTCATTGATACTTCATGTACTTCTCTTGAATGAGCCTAGCCATCTTTGGATAAATTTAATCACTGTTCTGATTTTTATTGTGCAACATTTATAATGATGTAACAGTCACCTTTCGTTTTGAAACAGGCAAGTGAATGTAATACATACGCAGACATTGATGCAGCATACAAATGTCTCAAGGAGCAATATGGGGTTAAAGACGAACAACTAATATTATATGGTCAGTCTGTCGGTAGTGGCCCCACTGTTGATCTTGCATCACGTATACCAACCTTGAGAGGTGTGGTGTTACACAGTCCCATTTTGTCTGGGCTGAGGGTTTTGTACCCTGTCAAGCGGACATACTGGTTTGATATTTACAAGGTAGTTTTGTACCTGTGATTCAGTACTGCACACTTGTTTCATCCTGCAAATGGGGCTTATATTTCGTATTATGTTTTTCCAGAATATCGACAAAATACCAATGGTGAACTGTCCTGTCCTCGTAATACATGTAAGTATATCTCCTCTCTCTTTTGATTTTCCCTCCCTCCCTCCCTCCCTCCCTCTTAAATGCAGAGGGAGTTGGAAACTTAACCACACAATTTCTATGGTATGAAACTATGAATTACAACTTTGGAGTATTTGCATTGGAAAATTCTTCAATTAAATTTCAAGAGATTGCATAAAGTCTATAACTATCAGTTGAGAAAATTCATACGGTTCAAATTCTTTTATTGATTTTTTACCATGCTTGCATCCTAAGTTGAAACCCACATCTGCTTATAACTTTTACAAATTGTAAATCCAACTTGGAATACATGGCTAGAGCATTGATTTTTCAACATATTATTTTATAAAGTTTTGTTATAACATCTATAACTGCGTCCAGTTACCTAAGAGTGTTTGGTCTAGCAGTTAGGCCCTTGGTTTGCTCCCAAGTGGTCTAAGGTTCGACACACTCCCAAGGTACCCACCTAGCTAAAGCTAGAGTTTCCTGCTTCCCAAATGTTGTGGGTCTCTAACCCGGGTCTGTGAAGCAGGTTTGGGTGATTTCTGGGTATCAAAATAATAATAATAATAAATGTGTCCAGTTTAGGTGGTCACCAGACAG
Organism: Purshia tridentata; assembly: GCA_003254885.1. NCBI lineage: Eukaryota > Viridiplantae > Streptophyta > Magnoliopsida > Rosales > Rosaceae > Purshia > Purshia tridentata. Next base: position 6,331 of record QANT01007116.1, on the reverse strand, counting down.
AACTGATAAAAAGATGTTCATGCAGCATCAATCTGGTGAACAATATAAGCGAATATTTAGTTTAGCAAAAAACACTAAGCAATGTGGTTTGGGGATGGCATTTTATGTGGGAATCTAGTTATCATGATCTGGTTGAGATCAGGAGAGGGAGCTATACGTTATGGTTTTGTTACCAATCACATTCCCTTTCCATCTCTCATGCTAGAAATTGCTACTACTGTGGAAAATAGTAATAAAATGTTTTATGTCCAGGGAACAGCAGACGAGGTTGTAGATTATTCCCATGGGAAGCAGCTTTGGGTGCTTTGCAAGGAAAAGTATGAACCGTTGTGGCTTAGTGGAGGTGGACATTGCAATCTTGAGCTCTACCCAGAATTTATTAAACATCTAAAGAAATTTGTACAGAGCCTTGGCAAGTCAAAATCAACCACAAACGATTCTGAAAAAAGTACAGTAGATTCTGACAACCAGAGTAAACCACCTGAAACTGGTACTTCAGATTCATCTGAATTGCGATCTGATCCTCCAGAAGTTTCTAGAAACAGTTTAGATAGTCGACTTGAGAAGTCTAAAAAGTCAAGCAAGCCTGAAAAGTCTCGGATGAGCACTGACCGAGCTGATACATTTAGGAGAAGAAAAGGGTTAGTATGGTGATTTGTTATTACATGGAAAGCAGTTGAAATAAAATTATGCGCTGATATCCACTTGATAAGGTAATCTATATCTCCTTCCACTTATTTAATGAATGTATCAATTCTAGTGGAATAGATTTGAGCGTGTGTTGTTCACATAAATTTTATTTTTCATTTGTATGTATATTCAGAGATTTGAGGGAAACCCTGCTTTGTGTTTCTTATGAAAATCAGCCTCATTAAAAAACACCAAATACCTTTAGTTTCAGCAGTCCTTGTAATTTGGTATTTCTAATCGTGTCCGGGTTTAGAGAACTGGGAATTTACAGGTCACATCAAAATTCAAGCATAATTTTATTGGATTTATAAGTCGTCTCTTTGGGTGGGTTGTATTTTCCTTATTGCTAGGATTGTACGGTAGGGAACAAAACATGTAAATGAACTGTTCAGTTAAAGGATCACAATTGACTCCAACCACAAAAGCAAGACAAATTCTGATCTTGAATGAGAATTGGTCATTATTTGAAGGGAACTGGATCCTCTGCTGATTTTAAGATATTGATAAATCCAATGACATCAGCTTGATTTCTGGTTTCAGTTTAAGAGTTTTGATTTTGTTATCCCATATCATACTCTCTCTGTTTTGTGGTGTAAGTTCAATTCTCTCTGTTTGAAGTTTGCTTAACAGAGTAGGACTACTTAACTTCAAACTTAACTTTGCCTTCCCTTTGAAGCCATCTTGGGTACAAGTGTACAACTTTATTCTATTTGGGTTATTTGTGTAATGTTTGAATTTCGTTTAGAGTTGAAATCCTGAAAGCTAAATCGTAAATCCTAAGCGTTAAACCCTTATAAAGTTGGTGGCTAAAAAATTTCGCAAACCAACGGGATTTTTGGCCCCAAAACTAATAGTGATTCATTTGTTTGTGTCTAAAACTGAAGGGGGCGTATCCGTGACATCATGTTTTCAACACAAGGTTTGACACAATTTCTCAACTCTTGTATTATATAAGTTTTGATAATATAAAACTGAAACACACAAAACTGATCCGTCCCCAAAACTGAAACACACAAAGATTTTAGTACTGAGGGGCAGTTCGGTTTAGGTACTAAAAGAAAGTCATGAAATTTATAATCTATAAAAAACATTTAAGGCTAATGACACTTGGTTCCCGTATTTTAACGAAATTATTTCCACTATGGTCTTGATTCTTTTAAATTTTGCAATTTCAGTATTTAGGTCAAATAATGTGTTTTTAGAAATTTTTCATTTTCACATTCTAGTTGGTGAAAATTATTTCAATTTCTCGAACTAAAAATTTTCTTACAATTCACCTTGAATTTCTTAATAAGCACGTAGTTAATATATACAACCCTAGCTTGTGTCAGATGGTTGGGATGTGGCCACAGATTCTTCTGCAGGTCTGGTAGAAGAAAACAAGAGAGGCTTTGGTGCAATTTTCAATGAATGAAGAGGTCCTTCCAGCATCTCTACCACTTTGCTCATTGATGGCCGATCAGATGGAATGGTCTGAATGCACCATAAACTTACTAATATCATCTTTCTTGCTATTTCTTTTTCCTCTTCTACTATAGCCCCACAAATATTTTCATCCTGCTCTAATTCTAGATCCTTATAAACATAATGTGGAAAGATTTCACTGGTATGAGACACTTCGGAATTCAAATTCTTTCTTGCTCCAACCATTTCCAAAACCAACATTCCGTAGCTGTAAACATCGGATTTGTGAGATACTCCTCCAAAGTTCCGACTAAATACTTCTGGTGCAATGTATCCGGCAGTTCCTCTTGTACCCAGCATCGACACAATACTCTCTTTCGTCTTGCATAGTTTTGCTAGCCCGAAATCAGATATTTTAGGACAAAAATCTTTATCCAAGAGAATGTTTTGTGGCTTTATGTCAAAATGCAGAATTCTTGTGTTACAGCCACGATGCAAGTATTCTAGTCCTCGCGCAATTCCAACTGCAATTTCTAACAATATTTTCCATTCTAATCAACAATTTTTATTAAAGATGTACAGTTGTGTGTGAATTTATCTAGAGATCTATTAGGCATGTATTCATAAATCAGAGCTCTTTTATCCTTCTCATAACAAAATCCCAAAAGAGTAACCACGTTGACATGAGAAGTTGTACCAATGCTAGCAACTTCATTAATAAATTCTTCTCCATTATCCTTGGACTCGATTAGCACTTTGACTGCCACTTCAAGGCCTTCTTCTGGCTCTCCTTTGTATACAATGCCATACCCTCCTTTTCCTATTTTTTCTTTGAATGAGTTTGTCATTTTCTTCACATTCCAATAACTATACTGCTTTGGGGTAAGCGATCCATAATTCCTTATAAATGTTTTGAGGTCATCAAACTCATTCTTTTTATATTCCTTGAAGACCTTTCTTGTCCTTATCTTTAATATGTTTATGATACCGACAATTATGATCCCAGAAACACCTGCCAAAATGCCTATGCCTATAGGCCCTATATTCAAAAACTTTTGAAGTTATTAATTTTATTAATTTATGCAAGAAAGGAAAAAAAAATTAAATTAAATATTTAAAGAAACTTCTGTTTGTTATAAATTTCACTATATATACGTACCTATGATTAAAGTACTCATCCGTGTTGTGTACCTGCAACCAAAAAGGTTAAAATCCTAAGACTTTCTTGATCTTTTACCAATAATCATAAGAGTTATGTGCATATATAAAGCATATATGTGATAAAAAAAAAATTTGTAATATTGGAGTCTCGGAGACAATTCCATTTGCCGTTGACTAATGCTATAAAATCTTTGTGTACCGAATTTGAAATCATTTTTATTTACCACCTTTAACCTTACCACCTTCCTCTACGTATGTCATTTGTTAGATGAGTGAACGAACACTTAGTATTTAATAAATACACTAAAAGTTTAATTTTTTATTGGTAAATACTAAAATTTAATTTTGAACAAATTACAACTTGTACCCTTCAAGTTTGACGCGTTTTACAAGTTAGTCCTTGTCTGTTGAATTTTTTCAAATAAAATGAAAACGTTTGAAATATATGAGAATGTGGCCTCTCCGTTTCTATAAACTGTTAAGTGATAACGTGGCAAGACCATTAGTAGTGCTGATCTCAGCAAAAGCAAAAGGAATCCTCCACCATTAGTAGTGTTAACCCCACGTATTCCTCCTGAACGCTCACAACGGTAGCATTGATCATTGTCAATTTGCAACTCCAATTCGAAAGCCCCCTCTATTGCATCACTGATAGACGTTAGATTGCCCTCTAGCTTTGCAGCAGCGGTTTCAGAAACAGGAACAGTCACCTCATTTTCACAGCCTACAGATGTATCAACAGAAGAAGTTTGTGTAGAATAGTAAACACTGGTGATTGTATTGCTTATGTTGCAAGTCTGCTCAGTCAAAAGCCCCAGGGTGGCAGTGAGATTGCATCCGTAGTAAAAGGTCAAGTTTCTAATCTTAGATGTGGAATAATTGAACAGTGAGAAGTTGAGGGTGGTATTAACCAAACTCTCAGGGCACATAGTACGCCAGTAATCATGTCTAGCAACATTTACAGTCAGAGGAATAGTAGAAGTAATATCAAGGATTCTGAGCTCGACATTGATGCTCTTGATCACTGGGATGTTGCTTTGGCATTTGACTTCGAACTCACGTTCACCACAGTAACCAGGTCGGTTTACTCCCCGAAAGGGGTAAGAGATGCCAGTGCTGTCCCCACAGTCAATGTATTGGCTGCAGTTTGAATATTGTGGATCAATGGCACATAGAGATAGCTCAAAATTGATTGAAATAAAGGAAATGATAAAAAAGAATGGAATCAAAGATTGAAGCACCAGAGAATAATTCATGTTTTAGAGGAAAAGCACAGAGTGAGGGGCAAAGAAATTCAAGTGCTTACAACCACAGCCTGTGATAAGCTTCTGGGTCGTGTTGTTAGTTTATTACAACCACAACCACAACCTCAGCCTGTGGACCACAGGATTGCGATTAGGAAAGAGGTCGTTATAAAGGAATACTGGGTCGTGTTGTTTCATTGTTTTTCTTTCAGTTAGGAATGAAAAAAGGTTTGAATTGTAGGACTTTGAAATATTCAGCATTCAGCAATAAGTGTTTTCTTCTCATGAGTCAATACAGTTGTGATTTTAATATCAATGTGCCCATTTTCCAATTGTGGGACTGTTTTTTCTTCATAGTCAGAAGCTTCATTGCAATAACACTAAGTGGATCCTTGAAATATTTAATGAATGAGATAGAAGACTTTCCTTGGATATATATATATGAGAGCAAATTTGCTATCTTATAGTTTTTGGGCTTATAGGTAATTTAATTATCTATTTTTAATACGACCTCATCTGTAATATCATGTGTAATTTAGTGTGAAGATACAAGTTTTGTTCGGCTACTCCGAGCAGAGATATACTAAGCACAAGCTAATGGAACTTTTGGGGATTTACTCAGACTTCTTTGTTGACTGACCAAAATTAAACATGAACACAGTACTTTTGCCATTCGTGGAGGATCAGCTAAAATAAAATTGAGGGGCAGTTCGGTTTAAGTACTAAAATAAAGTCTCTTTTCAAGTCAACTAAGTTTTTTAATTTCTACTATTTCAAGTTCGCAAGCAATGAAATTTATAATCTCTAAAACATTTATGAAAATATTTATGGCTAATGTCACTTGGTTATTTTAACGAAATTATTTCCACTTTGATCTGAATTCTTAAATTTTGTAATTTAATTATTTAGGTCAAAATTTGTTTTTAGAAATTTTTTCAAAGTGAAAATAAAAATAACATTCATTATCACCTACTATATAATGAAAAATTTCATTTTCACATTCTAGATAGTGAAAATTGTTTCAATTTCACGAACTATAAATTTTCTAGCTTACAATTCAGCTTAAATTTCCCAATAAAAACATAGTTAATACAGTCATAGCTAGCTTGTATCTGATGGTTGAGATGTGCTCACAGATTCTTCTGCAGCTATTGCAGAAGAAAACAAGACAGGCTTTGGTGCAATTTGCAATGAATGAAGAGGTCCTTCCAGCATCTCTACCACTTTGCTCATTGATGGCCGATCAGATGGAATGGTCTGAATGCACCATAAACTTATTAATATCATCTTTCTTGCTATTTCTTTTTCCTCTTCTAATACAGCCCCACAAATATTTTCATCCTGCTCTAATTCTAGATCTTTATAAACATAATCTGGAAACATTTCACTGGTATGAGACACTTCGGAATTCAAATTCTTTCTGGCTCCAACCATTTCCAAAACCAACATTCCGTAGCTGTAAACATCGGATTTGTGAGACACTCCTCCAAAGTTCCGACTAAATACTTCCGGTGCAATGTATCCGGCAGTTCCTCTTGTACCCAGCATCGACACAATACTCTCCTTCGTCTTGCATAGTTTTGCTAGCCCGAAATCAGATATTTTAGGACAAAATTCTTTATCCAAGAGAATGTTTTGTGGCTTTATGTCAAAATGCAGAATTCTTGTGTTACAGCCACGATGCAAGTATTCTAATCCTCGCGCAATTCCAACTGCAATTTCCCACAATATATTCCATTCTAACTGACAATTTTCATTAGAAGATCCGTGGTCGTGTGTGAATTTATCTAGAGATCCATTAGGCATGTATTCATAAATCAGAGCTCTTTTAT